>JWHW01059814.1:300142-329257 GCA_000931545.1 Papilio glaucus
AAATAACAGATATTTTATTTTTTGCCTGAATTTAAAATAGTTACACTCATTTTCTTTACAATTAAAAATAATTTGGTGATTTTTCTTAATTCTTTTTCATGTAAAATGTATAATTGTAAACGTATGCTACATAAGTAAGGTTACTTTTTAATATGTTTGCTGTTGACGAAATATACAGGTATAAATTCATAAATGTCCTCCATGAGTTGCTCGACAGTTATGGCAACCCTATCGATCATAGAGCAAGAGCTAGAGCAGTACCGGTTGAGGCAGTAATTATAAATGAATCTTACTGTCGAGGAGCTGTATCCGCGACTTTGTTCTTGGTCTCATAAAATACAACGATCAAAAACTCAGTTTTACACAAAAGCTATATGAAATTAGGTTTTTTGAGTTTGATTTGAAACGAGAAACTTTATTCACCTTGTAAGGATTGATAACCAAGACCTAGTTCCAGTAGTATTTAGATAATGCTGAGCACAGACGCTAGCTTTTTGTTTTTGCAGAATATGTTTTGAGAAGGTGTCGCAAGAATTAGTCAATGTAATAAATAAGTTAGTAATTTTATTTAATGACCATATTTCTCAGAGTGGCCATTGATGAAAATGTTAGGAATAGCACAAGATTTCGTATGGTAAAAATACTTCGTTTATTATTACATTCAATACAAACCAACATTAAGAAACGGAATACTGTATATTACAGCTGATGAAATCTATGTTCTTAAACTTAACGACAAGTTTTGACGTTGACTTCGAAAAAAATCCACGACTAGCATAAAGTTTTCTGTCAACGCTTTAATGTTGGTATCCTAATTTGATATTACGGTTGTTACGTAATAGTGTAATAATTGCTTTTTTGAACTTCTTGTTTCGATGTGCAATGTATACTTATCAGTATTTTAACTCAACTGTTTCGAAAGCTCAACCACGGCATGTTTCAGGTAACATTAACAATAATAACGCAGCAACAGCCGGTACTGTGTCGACACGTTCCATGTTGGTTTATCCTGGTCGCGAGGACTCGCCGCGCCCTGCGGGACGCCCGCCGCTCCTTTTAAAACCTTTTTTTTCCCGACCTCTTTTTTTAATTCTCCCGACATGCCACAAAGGACGGCGACTTTTGTGCCGTTGTCTCGGCCGTTAATGATTTTTACGAATTATTAATTGTGGTCCGATAAAAACTGATTGAAAAATGATGATTGTTATACGATTTGTAAATTCGGTTATAGTATCGATTTTTGTTTTTATTTGTATCAGACGAGCATGTGTGTTGCACTATAACTTTATAACTCGGAGTCTCTAACATTAATTGAACGATGCGTTTTTTATAACGTAAATGAAAATTTGGTTAAAAAACATGTTTATTAAATAGAAAAAATAACATCATTTTGGCATTGATTAACATTTTATCTATAATTTTGCTGATTTAAAGTACAACCGATTAAATGTTGGAACGATGCAGAACTGTACATTTTTAACATAACGTCCTAGCCTTCTGTAAACATCTGTTGCCAGCGTTATTTCTAATGAAATAATACTCATTGAAAATATTGCCAACCTCCACTCACGAACTATTCACAATATTTTACAGACCTCTCGAAATGAACAGAAACATCTAAATTCTATTTTAGATCCGTAGTATGATTTGTTGGAGCAAATTGGTAATTTTTGTTTCTTTGTGTAACGTTAAATCGAATGCGGAGGATACGCGGGGCTCGGTGATGCGACCTCAAGCTTTAACCTTTGCTTTTGTTTAAACGCGTAATAAGTGCCGTGGTAATCTTCTCTGCATGATATACGACTAGCAAACGACCCGTCTCCGACTGGACAGGGTTGCCACAACCCTGAAAAATATGGAACAAGTCAACAACAACTTAAACTGTTATATTTCGTTGAGAATAGATCTCATTGCCTACGTATTTAAAGTTTACCTGTTGACTGACTGTTGGCTACATTAACTAGAAGGTCAAAGATCCATAACAATCGTTTGCTACATTATCTCCAGGAAGATGTATGTAGTAGTAGAATTTGTTTGTAACTATTTTAAACATGTACATTTGGATGTGGAATTCATCTTCTAGTTTCAAGTAGATTTAAATAAAGGGCTAGCGCTAAAGCATTTTTATTCATACGTCAAAAAGGATCAGATAAAAATCGATATTTCTGTACCCGTCGAGGTCGCAAAAGTAATTCCACCAATGTTTTAAGTCGCTTTTGACGGTAAAAAGCATAAACGATATATTATGTTTTGGCAGCCCTGGCGGTCCGTTCTCCCGGTACGTAATGGCGGGGCGTGGTACCAACCGATATTTCGGTACGTCCCATAACGTATTGGACGTTGAAATAAATTAAATAAACTCGTGTCTAATAATTAACTTCGGCGACGTGGAGCTTTGATTAATCGAGACGAGGTGCTGGTCCCCCACCCCTTCCCCTACAACGAACCGGCATCGTCATTAGCTTTTCTGAGAAGTTGACAATGTTTTGATCAGTTTAGGCGGCCAACGTGAACCTTGTTCAGTTTGACTGAATTTTTTTATTATATATATTTTTATTAGTGTATATTACTAGAGGTGAAGAGGTGTGATGTCGTGTGGTTCATAACGAAAAGAACATCATAACTTAAAGCATAATCTATCACTGTTTCTATAACTATCAAAATAGAGCCATTGAGTGCCAGTGGCAATTGTGTTAACTGTAGTTTACCGGTCTTCTTCTACATAAAGGACCGTACCATCATAGTATTTTCGTAAATGTTTGTGTCATACATTTACAACCGTTAAATATATACTTCTAAATATAATTTTGCGTACTTGATGGTGCTTGACCAAAAAGTTTTATAAATATTTGATTATAAGTGCATAACTTGCCAGCTATATTTTTAAATATTACAATAATGGTAACAAAACAATAGGATAGTTTATTGCATGTGGCCGCAGCAGATGGCGCCACAGGTAACATATCGCACGAGGCGAGCGCCGCGGCGAGCCTTATCCTTACGACTTATCTATAACACTATGGATACAGAGTAATGTATACATCAGAGATTTTATAAGTATACTATACTATAGGTCCTCGAAGTACTTACTAATATTACAAAATTAATATATGAACCCGTACACAGGTCTCTAGTGATAGCGGTTATCTCTCGGTCCTAGACAACTCACTCGTTGCTTTTTAATAGAATTATAAATGCACTAAAAATTCAGATGTATTTATAATTGTTAACGCATTAGGCTGGGGTGAAGTAAACTTCTTTTGTCGTTCACGCATTTAAAGTCACCAAGAAAATAATTAGGCATGGTTTTTCGATCCACCTTTATTTTAAAAAGGTTTATATGATAATTATTTAGCACTACAACTGCGTACGATCTAAGCCTTTGATCAATTAAAAATGACAATGTAGTAGCTGTGCCTGATGTTTTAGTGCTCTATGCTCGGGGCGAGAGAGGACGGTTGCACCGGGCAGGGCGAAACATCAACCATTTTAATTATGTTCGGGACACCATTAACAATAAATCTGTTGTCCGTGAGGCTACCCACACATCCGCGATCTCTTGTACGTGCAGCTACCAACACATCCGCGATCTCTTGTAGGTACAGTTACCCACTCATGCGCCCTGCCACGCAACACACAGACGAACGGAATCGATACTCGTACTCGTCCGGTATCGAGAGAATCGATCGACGGTCGCCACGCTCGGATTTATGGCTAATTATGATTTTGTTTTAGCGATGACCAATCGTAGTCATAAACTCGGCTGTAACCAATTAGCTAATTATATTATTGCGGTTAAAAGGGAAGACATTTTTATATTTCATTACTTTTAACTTCAATCAAGGTGTGAAATGAAAAAGGCGGTGTTGGAATGACATTATCTAGAAATCTTCACATACTTCATTTTAAATTTACCGTCTTATTTTTACTCTTTATTTTTGTTAAGAGTGATTTTCCAGGCTCTATCTTTACCCTTTTTGTCAGACTTCTAGAAAAGTATTTCTACTATACATTTGATACTCCCAATTTGTTGGGATTGGCTTGAAAGTTTGCCCACCTTCCCAACCTGGCGGTGGTAAAAAGAGAATTCTGTGAATAAATTGAGAAATGTATGCTTTGGTGTATTAATGTGCTAGACAAAAACATACTACTCGTGTATAGATTGGTGACTTTAGATGCAGAGGAAGCGAAAGTAGCGTGTTGGGACCGTGCAGAGAAAATCCTTGCTCTTACTTTACCACTGTGGGTTAAGCCTCTCAGATCTGTTTTATTTATATTCTTTGTTACGTAATATTTGACATGCACACTTAACATTTGCTGAAATTTGAGATTTATCATTTTTATTTCAATGTTGAGTCTGTATTCATTTTGATTATTTATGTTTTTTAATGGAAGAAGGTGACAAACGAGCAATCGGTTCATCTGATGTTACCTGCTACCCATACGCTTCCGGAACCAGCGATAGAGTTGCCTATCTTTAATGGAAAGAGAAGAGGATAGACTGGAATAATAATGTTTCCTTTTCCTATTCAACCCCTCCTGTCCAATACTTATTAGGAAAGAAAGAAAAAAAGGAAAAAAAATAGGCAAGGCCCGATTTTAGTCCTCTACTCTACCCCTTAAGGGACTAAAATTGGGCCTTGTGTCGCAGTAATCTAATCATATTAACTAAGGTATACATTAAAATACCAGAATAGAAATTGCTGGATAGTCAGTAAATTAGGATACAAGGGATGATAATGCACTTTAACACCACATTATAAGGTTTTAAATGATATTAAAGCACGCAATATTTCGTAATCAGTACGAAGACGTACTAATTTTATCATGTCTTCCATGACAGCTACGATAACCTCGGTTTGGTCTGGAGCTGGCCTAGAGACACAGAGACACCGACTTGTCGTGTGATTGTTCTCAGAACGTTTTATCTTCGTTGCGGCGAACTGTTGCCGCGATTTCGTAGAATTTTGTCGACGTGACGACAGCTGAGTGACGTGTTTGCGTCTATTTCGTTTGTTCCAAAAATTTCTTTGTTCGATTTCATTTGGATACGTCGGTGTTTTTGAACTTACTATGTAAAACACTAGCGACCCGATCCCGCTTCGCACGAGAAATAGAGTATATACATTCGCCAACACAAAACACTTTAAGGAGTTATAGGTTTAAAAGCTCTTTAGATGCTTATGATCGCGCTAGATAAATTAAGGCATACGGAAAGCGAAAACAGTTGACAAATCTCATAATTATCGTGTGAAATTATTAGATTAAAGCTCGAAACATCCAAGGATCACTGGTACAAAATGTAGATTAGAATATAATTTCAGATTAGAATTAAAAAATGTATGCGCTCACGCCCGTAACTCATAGGAGTAGACAGAAATCACGGATTTCTATTTGGCAATCCTGGCACGAATCTCTCGCTTCATCCACATCCATACATCTACAAAATTGGTATTTAATACATAACAGTAATAATACTCGTCCCTTGCAGGTACTCCTTATATCTCCTTTCTTTAGTATGTCACCAATCTAATCTACATATATAAGTATTCTTGGGATGTCCCATGCAAACATTGCCGCTTTTTGCGAAATAAATTTATCTTGTTACTCTCTCCTTTCAACATACCCGAACCACCAAGCCTTTTTCATTTCTAGTCACAATTCTCATGTCAAATTATGTGTAAATTGTAACATTTTAGTCCTTCAGTCCAAAATATTTGATATAAAATGGAATAGCTGAAGTAAGGCTTTTTCATATGTTTATGTTTTGTCAGTTTAATAAATTGAATATATATAAAAAAGTATGTATGTACATTGCAGTAGACGCAAAAAAAGGCAGTGTCTGTGAGCCGTGTCATTAGGATAGGCAAGGCAAGGGACAAAGGACAGCCTCAATAGATATCCCTCGTACATAGAGATATAGAGCACAACATGGAGGATCTATAGAAACATAATCCACATCCGAAATATTACAAAGAACAAGTAATTGGATTACACAGCACTTAATATCTCCTTTCTGATATCTAAAGCATTAATTTTAAACCTTCAACGCTAGGAAAAGAAATAGCAAATTGAGCTTTATGACTTCGAGATACGGTATAGTTTTAATTGAAGTGGAAATATGTTAGGATTGGAATATACCAGTCGATGGGAGACAAAAAAATATCACCGCTCGAAAAGATGTCATATTAAGGAATATGTCAATCATATTTTTATGACGGTATTGAATAGGGCCGTTGTTCACTTGCGCAGTGCCGTTTTTTTACCTCCGCCATATTTCACGCTTCATTCGTGCAGGCGGAGATTTTTTTGTTAAACTTTTTTTCACCTCGAGGGTTGTTCGTAAAATTGCTGGTTTTTGTCGAGCACAATTACGCTCCGCAATCGCATATCGATACTCGAGTGGTTTGCACAAACTTTTGTATAAGTTTTTGGTTTCCTGTTTATTTGCCTAATTAGATGAGTACTCGAAGTTCGGTCGTAATTGGGCTATTAGTGTCAGTTTGCAATCAAGTATACAAATATTGGATATTTTCATTCCATCGGTATTTCATAACGATGGAAAGTGGATTTCAGCACGACTGGCCGCATCCATTAAAGAATTATAATTTCGATTGTTATAAAAATAGTGGTCCACAATCACGCCACACGGAAATCAGTTATCTCTGTCCACCCTTAGGGTTATATTGCTTGATCTCAAAAATGGTATTTCATCTTTATTGCTAGTTTTGGATTGAAAAAGACCTTTCTCGAAAATCAACCACCTGGAACTATTTTAATACCTGAGACGAAGAAAAAACAAAAGACTAACTAACAGGCAATTATCAACACGCACAACAAGCAGAAGTGTACATGCCTTGCTTTACTCTATGTATGAGAGAGGAAAAGTCTACGACACCTCACTCATCAAACCAAACGCAGAACGATATATATGTAAATATGTATTTCAAGGCAATGTGTGAAAATATCATCGATCGATTTTGTTGTAATAAAAAGTTAATCTAGCTATAAATTCTCGGAATCCTATTCTATCTCAGTGTCAATTATAATTCTTCCGAAAACAGACGCGACTCTGATAGGCGATGAGTCAAAGAGGACGGTTACACATCGCGCAAGAAGTGCGAACAAACTCGTACCACTTGTCTAATCGGAATGACTCCTCTGACCTCGTTGTGTCCCTTCACAATACCGCGCCAAACGTTCATGACTCGCATCGCATTGTCTTGCAATTACCGGAGGTTTCACAAAATTTGGCACTGCGCACCGACCAGCCTAACAAGACCTCCCGTTGCGCAGACATCGCGATGATTTAACAATAATTCACAATTAAACGGAGCTCTGGCGTACTGGTCTATTTAATTAGACGTCGGTGCCTGTTGGAATTGCATCGCGAAGTGCCGCTAACACATTGTGTTTATTTCTTTTTGTTCTTAGCTCTGGTGTGATGTACAAAGGGTTCGTTGTTGAGGTGAAATTCGATCGCACGCGACATCGCCGCTCGCTCTGAGGAGGTTCAGGACAAATGGTACGTAACTAAATTCAAAATTATTTTCATTCGTATTGGTAAAGCAGTATTGCTATTATAGGGGTTCAATAATTTAATAAATTCAAATGATAAGAAAGGTTAATAATTCTATGAATGAACGATCCGTATCCGAAAGAGATTTGTTAGATACTGATTGTTATTTAAAACTAGTTTCTACAACCTTACATCTTTGTTATATAAGAAGTCGTTATAACCGTATTATCATTATCGTCTTATAAGTGTATTTGAGATTCAAAGACGTTAAGTTTTACGTCACAATAACCGAAAAGTCGTTATAACCGAGATCGAGCGAAATCAATTGTGATTTAAAACAAAATACTAGATGATTGCACCTTCTACTGTTGCTTTCCTTTAAATTAAATTCGATTTGTGTGGGACTTACTAATCTAACTTCTTTATAAACAAACTCAGCAAGCGGGTGTTTGCAGCCAGTATAATATTCAATAATCCAATCCAGATTAGGAAAATGTATCACGAACATAAAACTCTAATGAACATGTTACTTGAATATTATGAGTTTAGACATAACAATTTTCACGACTGTATCGTTTACCGCACAATGCCGTTTTTGTGCTATTTTCCGCCTGGCACTATCTTCCTTATGGAATCATCTGTATTCAGTGGTATTTCCGATACGACTTAGGGTCCTTAAAAAAATGCAGTATGTGACGTATTCCAGTTTAGCCCTTGCTCCCCTTGCAGCACAAGGGTCCGTTGTGCGCGACAAGGCGGCCCTGTGTGCGCTAATCACTTTCACGTGCCGCTGTCCCTTTGCTGCACTTCCTCACTCAGATGCCGACTGAGGCATGTCACTGTTCTCTGTCACTCGGTACACTTGAAAATAATCTTGATGAATATATAAATTCTTTATCTTTACGAACTTCTTCTTTACGCCGCTTGCGATCGATGCAAGGTTTTAGATCATCCGTTTTGATCGGATAGTATTCTTCGCATCTACCTCTTTCATTATTATCCTCATCGATCGCATCGACAGTATATCACAGCCATTCCATCACCCTTTTTCACACAGTCACAAAATTTACACGTAGCCACGTTACGATTACGTATCATCTTAAAACTTTGGATCATATTTGAATTCCATTATTCCAATGATTTATTTATTTTTTATTATAGCGTCACCCAAACCAGTACAAATATGTTAGTACTCTCTTGTTATTTTTTTATGGAAGCTGATGGCAAACGAACAAGCGGATCACCTGATGTTAAGTGAGCGCTACACATAAGCATCCGCAACAAGCAAATGTACTGTAGATGCGTTGGCTACCTTTAATGGTGCTGGTATACAAAAATGTCTAAGACAAACTCAGTACTAATAGTTTTAAAAAACTACGAAAACATGTTAAGTATTATTACATAAAGTATCTAATGTTATTTAAATTTGAACCTAGGTGGTGTTAATCCCAATTAAAAAAAAAAAACAAATGCTCATAAGGTTAATGGGAGAAACTATTTAAATTAGTGCATTGTCGGGTGATAATTGTGCAACGTTACAAAGTGCACACTGTAGAAATAAGGGCGTATGCATGAGCTTAGACATAGTTGGCGTGTATTTTGTATGCCACGTGAGTGTGAGAGTGCGCGCGTAGTAAGTACAATAAAAATAGCCATCCTTAATGTTTTTTACCTCAAACTAAATACAAATGTGTGGCTATTCGTGGACCATTTCTGTGTACAATATCAGTTATTAATTCGCAAGTTGTTATTTAAAGTAGTGCAATCACCCGTCGCTTTCTTGTATGTATGATGGTTATTTTTTTCTGAACAGCGTTTAACATTCTTCAACTAAACACAGAGGCTGCGTTCGACGTAATGAGGTAATAGTGAGTCGTAGGGTTAATAATTTCGTGACACGTACGGGCCGCACTAGCTCCGCGTCTGAACGCACCCGTTCCCATGGCATTCCGCTTCGTGGACCAGAGACAAGAGCTTATTATTTCCATAGAGCAAGCACTTGACAGACTACTTTTTTTAGATATTATGCCTATTTAACCCTCACGTGGTATGCCATTTTAAGCGTAGCACATACATGGCTAATGTAATTATATAAACAGTTAAATTCATAGCTATGAGAGGTAAGCAGACATAATGGTTTCTATTTAAAACAATCTTGGAATATTTCTCACGCTTACCTAAAAGCTCTTCAGTTAATGGTACTCTAAATATCATCTTTCTTTAGTATGTCACTAATGCCAATATTTTGCAACATTTATGTACCTAATTACTTTTTCTTTACTCATCCATTCAACATGGCCAAACCACCGAAGTTAACATTTTCCTATTTCACAACGTCCTACTCGCTGTATTTCTTTACAACTCTTATTCTAAAAGTACTTTTTAGACTCAAACATAGCGAAAATTATTGTCCATACATATACGCACACATGTACTCCTTATATCGCCTTTTTTAGTATGTTAGATACATCTGATTCATATCAAATTTCTTCCTCCTTAATAATATATATTTACATTATATCTAGTTGCGCATCTGCGGCGTAACTTATCGCGGGTCATTACGAGGGTCTCATGATCGCGAATGTGGAGTCGGGACGTAAATAAGAGTAGACAAAGAGAGCAATGCACGCAAAACGAACAGGGGGAAGGTAAAAAGTAGCTGTCAGGGTAGTCACGAGCGAGCCGTGCGCTATGAAAGAAAAATGCGAAGTACTGTCCATCTGCATTTGCCACGGCATTTTAAACTCAAGCTGCTTAGCTTTATGGGCTAATTTTTGTTATTGTATAAAGCTGTCGAACGTCTAGTTTTCAGATGGGTGCCATTACATGCTCGTGGGAGACTTCTTTGTGATGTGTGGACAATGAAGTATATTTTATAAATGCAAATATATTTTATTGCTAACTATCCTTTAGGTTGCATGCTCAGTATAAACAGCATGCTTTTTGACTTTTTTATTTTTTACATCTATTATTATAAAGAATTCAAACTTGTCACTAACTGATATGATGATTGACTATTCCGACAATTTAACTAGGGTTTAATTGTAGTCTTCGATCAATCAGCCTCACACTGAACTAATACTTAAGTCTCTGGGAGGATGGACTACCAAGGGTTGACGAGTTATTAGGACTCCTGGAAACAAAATATCGCAACTAATTTCCCCAATAGGAAACGAGTATTTGAGACAGTTTCGAAATATTGAAACTCGTGTTTTTGTACGATGCATTGAGGTTACATTAAATACAAGTGGACGTCAGGTGCCGGGGACGGGCCGGTCACGATTCTTTGACCGATGTCTAGCTGAAATGCTAGCACCATTACTACTCACACAAACAAATTTGAACTTAAATTCATATCAATTAAAATTCAATTTTGTATAACATGAGCTGAAGAAATCTACAATCGTGCTTCGGTGTTATCAACCTTATTCAGTTGCCATAGGGTTTATGTTACAAAGTAGTTGTATTGTCACGATTGCAAGACTGAGTTAGTTAATGCTCTGCCTATGATCGTAATAAGTAGATGGTGTGTTGAAAAATTATCGGTGCGATCGGAGGCGCAATGGACGTCGTTTTTTTGCCTATTTATATTGAGTTCGACGTTACAGAGATTAAGACTTACTAGAAAAGTCAAGACTTAATTGATTTACAACTAGTACCACTCGGAATATACTACACGTAAATTTTAAGACAATATACACTGTATATATAATACGTTTATTATTACAATTTTTCACTCCACGTCCAATTCACACTTCACTAACACATAACACATTACAAGACTTACAAAAATTTTCACTTTAAAAAAATAAAGCTTAAACTTGATTTAAGTCCTACAAACAGCAACTTACTTAGAGGTTCAACTGACCACATAGATTTTTTAATTAATTTGTACCTTGTGTCATTCAATTCTTAATTTATTGTTGTTATTACTTGCGTTTTGTTTTTGATGTTTATGTCTTGTTATTACTTTAAAGAATTAAATAAAAATCAATGCGTACAGTACTTTATTCTACTACGACCTGATTGTTAACTTTAAAATTTATAATAAAAAAGAAACATTCAGTCTTATGTCTCATCCAGTGATAGTGTTTAGTATCACCAATGGAAACAAGTTGGTGGTACCCGCTGGGAAGTAATAAGTGTAAAGCAAATGCGCGTACCCCAGGCGTACCCCCATCAAAATGTCATCAATGTTTTCGGTAAATAAGTGACGGGCGACGCGGCGCTCGGCCGCGGTTTATATTCGACCTTATATTTTTTTACATATTGTGTTTCTTGAGTTGATCGTGAGGTATCTATGTATTTATGTACAAGAAAGCAATAATTAGCTAAATTAGTGTACCTATTTTTGACATCAAAGCTGCGGGTAATTGATATTTGTCTATAAACCTGACTATGTGACTAACCTGTTAGGATTATACAGTCATGTCAGGTTTTAATATATACGACATGAAAAAATAGACAAGAAACTGTCCGCTCGCGTCAGCCAGGCATGGTTCTCATGTCAAATATGTCAAAAATAGTGAAATTTCGTCCCAGCACGATATTATATTCAAATTTCTACTCGTATGTCACTCGATTTAAAGACGTTTGACATCTTCATGACTGTTAAAATCGATTTAAAAAGATCAAAAGTGCAACTTGTTATGAGCAATCCAATTGTAACCTTATTTCAAAAGCGTTAAGATTGAATTTAATGTTGATTAATGATAATTCAAAAGAATTCGTCAAGTGACTATCCGTCACATGTTTCATAAAACACCGCTATCCCACCAACTAACGTAAGCATATCAATGGAACTTTAATTCAATGCAGTAACATTCAATTTTGATTGGGATTGATGTTAACCCTTGTGGGTCACGAGGTGGTCTTCGAGGCACTTCTTCGAACTGACAGCGTCAAAACGTTCCGTAACGGCCGAGTGAGGATGACTCCTTGTTAGCAAGTGTATTCTTTGGGTCGGTGACAAGATAATGTTGGCATGACGCATTATATTGTACATTATATGCTCTTTGTCCAGATAGCATATGACGTCGACTACTGACAGCTGAGTTACCGGGCACAAAAAATGTATCTATGTGTCTAAATTCATTAATGTTCAAGAACGGCTTACGTCTTGCAAGACAAGTTACTGTCAAATTCTTGTAAGCGTGAGCCTCCTGATTGATCTTAATTTTATTTAGCTGTAAGAAACTTTATCGTGAGTATAGTTTAACAAAGATAATGATCGTTTTCCGTTCTCACAAATCTTATTAACTCTTAAATTTAAAAACTAGCGAAACTAATACCATAAGTATTTTTATAGAGTACAATGAAAATGCAATGATGCTCGTGGTAAAATAAAAGTCAGGACTTTTAACATTGAGCTATAACCAAACATTGCTACAATAGGTATTAAAATAGTAAATATAAAAAATTTCATTGCATCAGACCTTTTGACAGCAGGATTTTAAACTTCCACAGACAAGGGTCTCTGTTGCATTAATTTTAATTCCTATTGAATATTGCTTAAAAATGGCGATTATTGTTCAATGTTTGACATTCCGGTTGGATGTAAATTGCGAGCTGTATCCATGGGTAGCGATGTTTTCACACGACTCGAGAGTAAATAACTGGGTGTTGATGATACAGCTGTAGATCTAGGAGTAACGCTCGATTTAGACGATCAAAACCGCGGACACACTGCTTAGTACAGCACCATGTATGAAATATAAATGCCATTACACCTTCCTTTTTATTACGTTACTAGGCGACAATAGATTTAAAAGTGATTTAATGTACAGCACGATACTTGGGTTACCTTTATTCATCTTGAGACGACATCTTAAGTGTTATAGATTAGGTGTCATCAGTACAGGGCACGTCCAAAGGAATGACGATCAAGAAATTTTACGGAACGTGCAAAGCCTGCTAAAGTACCGGTAGTACGGTAGTACGGTACCTCGGCTCATTGATCCAAAACGATGGTGATATTGATCGTTACGTGAAAAAAAGAATAGATGCGGGATGGCTGAAATGGGGACAGGTCACGGGCTTGTCATGCGACCCACGAGTTCCCCTTAATATAAAGGTTAAAATTTATAAAACCATCGTAAGACCTGTCATAATGCGTGTATTGTACGTGTTGGCATGTTAAAGGAACGGATGAAAAGATAGTGCATACTGCAGAAATGCTAATGTTGAGATGGATGTATGGAATAACACGAATGGCTAAGGTACGAAAAGAGTATATTAGGGATAGCACCGATAGTGGAAAAGTTAAGGAGCAAAAGGTTGGTATGGTATGGGCATGTTATTAGGAGTTAAGAATGGCATGTGACAAGGAGAGTTTTACATATGAATGTGGATGGATATGTCGGTAGGAGTATAGGCCTAAGAATATGAAAGGTGACATGATTAAGAAGGGAGTGACGGATGACATACCGGAGCGGAAGTCGAACACTTGTTATGCCGACCCCACGAAAAGCGGTAAAAGGGCAGGAAGATGATTTATTTGTGAGTGACGTAACAGTTCTGCTGTATCTCGTATGTAAATTTAACATATTGTCCAGGTTTTTTTCCCAAGATTCTTTTTAGAATTTGCGGCTCGTCTCGCAACGCAGTTATTTGTTGGTGGCTAGAAAGTCTAGATGCTCTACAAACTTGTTCACCGTATGTCACGTCTGTAAGCCAATTTTCGCCTTTCGTATTGGTAGCATGTAAGCTCACGTTATTTCAAAATTGATATCCATCTGTCCTGACGCGCTTAGACGGCGAAAGTCCTCGATATGCCGTGTTATGTCTCTTTCTAACTCAAGGCATTAGAGAGGGACGTATTCGGTAGACGTGTGAATTGAATCGTGTGATCGGTGTGCAAATGTTCAGTATCTAAAGTCGTGACTTTTTGAAAATAAGCGTGCGTGTGTCAATTTCACCGGCACCATTGGTTGGAGCGGTTGCTCGTTTGTGCTTCGCCTATCGATGCGCCTCCTTTGTTCTATATTTCCCAGATGATTTTCTTGCAATTGAGGTCCGTGAATAGATTTTATGATTCACTACATTAATGTTCCTATATGCATTATCGCTACTGTTTCAAATTACTTTAACTACATTTAAAGTTTACGTAACCTAAATTTATAAATTAATTTGAAGTGAACTTAAATTAATATAAATTTAAACTAATTAAATTAGAAACTAAAATTCGACGGACAATTTTTATTAAAGGAACAAAAGAGTAACGAAATCTGTCGTAAGTGTGTCACGTGATTATCACTAGTCTTTCCCTGACCCTGAAATGGTGCAATGCACATTGAGATCTCAATCTGGCCACACACAGCGGTGTTCTTGTTCAAAAAAGTCTTGAAAAATGTTACAATATATAACCAACATATTGTTTATAGAAGGTGCCAAAAGTGCAAGTGATTCACCTAATAGTAAGTCTCTCAAGGTTGTTGCAGATGCAACAAGCTAATGAGTTGCAGATGCATTGCTTACCATTCTTTCTTTATTATGAAAAAATGGGAAAAGGCAAATGGCTTATTAAAAAGGGCGATAACCGACGCCGATGCTCGTCGGCGTCAAGCGTAGACGAATGTAAAAGAAGCGGGAGAGGTGTGCCAGGATCGCTCCAAATGGAAATCCATGATTTCTGCCTACCCCTCTGGGCGAGCGTGAGTGTATATAATTATAGAAAAGGAAGCGGACTAGAATTAGGCCTGGGCACTTCACTCATCAAACGCAGAATACTTTTACTTCACGCCTGTCTTCTGTGAGATCGTGGTATTTCATCGGTCGAGTGTTGTTGCGGGCTTTACCTCTGTTAAAAGTTACACGTATACATACATATCGTTTAGATTCGTCGCACACAAAAACTATTTTGCATGATAGAAGCTTTGAGGTATTTGACATTATTGAGCCAGCGGCCAAATCCTGTCTGCCATTTTCTTATATAAATATTTTTCGTACTGTTGTATTTTAAAATAGACTTTCTATTACGGTTTAGAGGATAAGAACACCGAATGCCAAATTAAGACAACTACAAGTTATTTTGTATATAAATATTACTAAAACTCTCTATAGTCATTCCAAAAAGCTGAACATTGTACCAGTCAAATGGTTCACGACAATAGCCAACCTAAGATCTTTTCTTTGGGAATCCTTTTCCTGAAGTGTTGACCTATTCGTGTTAAAATAATTAGTAAATACTTATAACTGGACATAGAAACTACAAATCTTTGTGCAGAAGCGAACGTCGAAACACATGATAACATTACAGGTACATATTTCATCCTAGAAGCGAATCCAGTAAATGGCGGAGCAGTATGACAAACAGTGATCATCGCAAATCACCCGCCGTGTGGGACGCGGCGGTGCGCGGGATGCAATGGAAAACGTGAGTACAGTCGCGCCCACGACTGATTTAACTAATAATGCAGTTCTTATTTTCATACATGGCATAGTCCTACAAGAAGAAGCATTGATATTTAGGACCGCACTCGAATAAACATATTTGCCTAAAATGTAAAGTAACTAAAAATTTGATTCACACAGCAAAACTTATAATTGTAGTTATGTATAGATTTAGCTTGCCATGGATTATACGTGTTTATAATTCAAATATTCGTAACTTTTATATTTGTACAACGCTAATACTATTTTTACATGAGATACCAACTTAGACTCTCTCTACTACAGCGAGAGATGTAAAATTTTTTTTTCGAATAAACTAAACAAGGTGAATGTGAGTACGTAAAGGCATAAGGGGCCTGGATTTCTTCTTTAGTTGACCTTCAACTTGGCCATCGCTTTACTTTGTGTAATTTATTTAATTTGATTAAACAACATAAAGTCTTTGAAACAGTTATTATTGACAATCAATAGTATTGTCACGAAGCAAACAATATGTTTGCAAGTATAATTGCATCTGGAATGAGTTTGTTTTTAATGATGTAACCACTATTAACAGCACAAGGTCGTGCTTAATGCTTGGTGAGCATTTTACTGCCATTGACTATTTAATATCAACAAATGACTATCTATTGTTTATACACTGATAGTATAAAGAAACTCTGATATTCGATTGTATGGACGTTCACAATGAATGATCATCGTAGGTTCAAAGCTCAGTAGCTTGTAATAGTCAATTTTCCTAACGAAAAATTGCTTCTTACTCACATTTGCTATATTTCAATAATAAATGAAACTGTTGTGATTATACAACGCGTGTGAGTTCACACAGAAGATTATTTTGTTAGATGTGGGTATAATATACCAAAATCTAGATAACAATTTAACATAATGTAATTTTAACTTTGCAGTTAGATAAAATATTTAAAAGTTTTTTTTTCATTCCACCTAATTCACCACTGTTTAGATGCGATAATAATGCCTCCAATACTTGCAAATACCCAATCTATTCTTCGCTTTACGGCACTGGCGTCATATACACATATTCATAAATATATTTTACATGTAACACTTTCGCGCCTAACGATACCATTCGCAAGCGAAAACGTCCACGGTAATGACACGGTACGTGCGCCAATCACTGTGAGACGTAACGCACCGGACTGCACAAACACGATCGCAGCGCCACCGCGATATACGTATGCGACTGTACTTCGCTTACGACTCGTAATTGTTTCTATCTATATGTGTATAAAGGTACATACTTATTTTTGTCACCTATTAGATCGAATGTTAACACCTACGCGGAAGTGAAGTTAGATCCTTTGAAACGAAACAGATTATTATTTTCGATTACACTGCCATTAATATCTACAGAAAACCATACAAATACAGTGTAAACTCTTTTTAACGACAAACTCCTTAAAACGTCGAAATTACTTGACTTTTGTTGGTTTCGTGTTATCTATACAACGATACACTCTATGTAGCATCACGCGCACTCTAAATAACGACGATACAATGATGAAGATGAAATAGACGATCCTGAGCCTCCACAAAGCATAAAAATGCACTTGAGGCAGCGAAGTTACTAGAAAAATAACTTTAATATAATCAAGTTGATCCCATAGCACCCTAAGATATAAGTATATAAAAAATACAAGTAAACTATTGGAGCAGTAAAAACGCCAGATGAAGATAACAGACTATATCTACGCAATAAGCATCGTTATAGTTTAACGTTGTTTCACGTTTGTAAAATTTGCACTGTATTTGTTAATAAATATTAGAATAGTAAAATATTTTCAATTTTGTTTTCGCCAAAAATGCACTGTCGTATTTGCAATGTAAACTGTATATAAATAGAGTTTACACTGTAAGTAGATAAATATGCGCTCATACCCGTAACCCGGGGGATAGCCAGAGATTTCCATTGGTTTGTTATTTATTTTAATTTAATCGTCTTTTAACACTTTTTGTACATATGTCGACTTTCCTGCAGTACGTTGTGTTCTTACAATATATTCGTTAGTAACCGTATTAGATACAGATAAAATTAATAGTTAACAAAAACACGATAATTTCCATTACATATAGCATCCATTTTTATTTTAATTTTAGCACCCACCTTAATCTTTAAAAAAATCACAGATCCTAAAGATCCTGGTAAGGATAATGGAAGAAACTATTTCAATTAGTGGATTGTCATCGGTCTTTGACAAGTGTGCAACGATTCAAATTAATCCGACGCATTGAAGGGGTTAAAAATAACATTCAAAGATTCCATTACATACAAACAAATACATACATACATACACACCAAGCTAGTTAAAGCATGTTAAAAATGATGTAATTTGTCTACATAAATGATAGAGGTTTCAATTTCGGTAAGTTTTGATAGGTATGCAAGTAGATTATAGGTTGCTTACGAACACGGGCGTAGGAACATTCCATATATGTAAAACTTTTAGGGAATAAAATTAGGGATGTAACTTAGTA
This sequence comes from Papilio glaucus, assembly GCA_000931545.1. Classification (NCBI taxonomy): domain Eukaryota; kingdom Metazoa; phylum Arthropoda; class Insecta; order Lepidoptera; family Papilionidae; genus Papilio; species Papilio glaucus. Next base: position 318,549 of record JWHW01059814.1, read on the forward strand.
TGGGAACCCATTAATTTAAGATCAGTTAATAAAAGTCATATGCTCCTTGTTTTTTGTACCATTAAAGGCTTTTAGAAAAGACATTCCTAAAGATCGTTCCATAGGAGTGATTTCGTTATCTTTGTGTCTGTAGTCTATAGTAACGGCAGGTCTATGGTAACGGCGGCTTGAAAACAGTCAATACTAAGTGAATGAATTATTCTATGTAAACGTAAACCAGCTAGTATTAAACATAAATTTCAATTTATAAAAATCTAGACAAGAATAACATCGTAAACAATGTGTTCATTCCATTTGTCGAGGAGTGCATTGACAAATGAGCGGTGTACGTGCGTCCGTCTGGTTAGACGTGTACAAATACCGGCGGCCGTCATGACCCGGGCTCGCTGTTGCTTGCTGTTACTCGACCTATGCCTTTTGCGTTTCTATCGGAGTTGCGATTTATATGACATATGTACTTAAAACAATCAATCAATAAAGAAAACAGGACACATACATATTTTTGGCACAACGCTCAAATCAGTGAAAGGATAAAAGTTGTGTCTAATTTAACGACAACAGAAGTCTGTGAAATTTAAAAAGCTATCAGTGTAGCTTGTTTATATCCAGGTCCTTTGGCTGGATATATTGTGCGTAACATGAAAGCGACTGTTTGTTAATTTGAATGTAACGTTTGAAGAGCCGGCATGTGACATACCGTGCTCAGTGATCCGCGGGCAATCGGGCAGCCAGCGGCGCGCACTAACCCTCTAATACAATTGCACAATCCTCCTCAATATGCACGCCCGCCCAAATATTTGCTAACTGATTAAAAGTCAAAGCTGTCGTGCCCCGAGCCACCGCACGGAAACAATTGCGAGCCCCGATCTGAATAATATTAGTCGAGCGGATCACACGCGTGAGCGATCACAGAGAGCCACGGCGGCCTCAAGACGGACGCAAGTTTACACGCGGAGCGGGTTAATGCTGCTGTAATTTACAAAGCTAGGTCAAATGTAATGTGCATGTCGTATTCAGAGTTATCGTGTTTTATATGAAAACTTTAATACGAGTAAATGCTTTAAAAGAAAAAAAGAGTTTTAACTTTGGTTACAATCCAAATTGTTTATATTACCGTAGGTATTCCACTGGCGTATAATCGTGTCGCGATCCAAGATTTCTCTCTGAAAAAAAAACTGAAACTGAGACATATTGTATGTTTTATGTAAATGTTTTCGGCAGTGTAAACCTACGGTTATTGTGAGAACGATTTATGTATTTTTTTAATCTATATACTACATTTTAAAGTAGACTGTCATTTTATTAATGTGCGAACCTAACCCACAGTGCAGTTATATGTATATCTTATCCTTACATACATAATACACAAATGAAAGATACACCATTCCATTGTTTGTACCAATGGTGTACACTGGATCACTCTTTTTAGCAGAGTTTATTTGGACAAATAAGAGTAACCTTGAAACTTTCATGATCAAAAAGGAAATGGCGTACATCCAAACTCATGCATTAATTTTGTTGTACTTTATTGATTTTAAATTTCAAGACACATTACATTAAACGCTCTTAGTTTGTAACTTAGGCAGCAAATACGATTAATGTGAATAAAACGTGTTGACATTAAACACAAAGCAAACGGAACTCTAAAGCTAGTGCTCATAAATATGAACTAGATCTAATCTAGGTGAGCTTTTCAATATTAATGAATTTATTACCTACATTTTAATGTTTTTTTCGGTAGAGATTTTTTCCAGCTTTCTTCCTTTATTTAACTTCATCTTATACTTTTGGGCCTGGGTGAGTCCTAAAACCGCGTTGAAAATTAGAATTAATGCTAGCAGTTAGTGTATATTTATTTAATTAAAGGAGACACAAAGAAGGAAAAGAGAGAATTAAATATGGTTCTATAAAATGTATAAATTAGTACACATGTCTTCTATGGAGTGTCTTACTGAGAACAGTGAGACTAAAGTTTAGTAACACAAAAAGATCCTAACAATGTATTTTACTTCTTTATTTTGTAATGTGATGCTTTTAACCACTAGCTTCTGCGTTTTCTACAACTACACTTTACTGAGACTGAGGCGAGTTACTTTAAAGTTATTGCAGGATTTTACATTACACTTAAAATCACAAATAATTAAAAAAAACAAAGCCTACAAAGAAATAAGAAAACAAAGGCCCGTAAAGGGGCGGAGGGAAATGGCAATCGGTTGTTTAAGTAAAACAAAGAAGCAATTAGTGCTCTCTAGTGTTGGTGCCGAGAACATGGGGAGGGGAATAAATGCGCAATCTCCCCCGGGAGCGCACGTTAAAAGATTTCGGCGAGGGGAGTGAGACGTGTCATACCTTTTTTTTTCTCTAAGCGCTCTTTTATCGGAGACGATAAACGTTCGTGTCGTTGCCTTTTGTTCTAAGGCGGAGGTTTTTTTTAATTTTATTACGAAACAAAACTATGATGGTAATTTAAAGAGTTCGTGGCATATTACACTTTGCATTTAAGCATTGAATTATTTAAAATGTTAATGTTTAACAATGTGTCAGATATTTAAAAAAATCCAGACATGTAAAATTTATAAATTTATGTACCAACTGCTATTTTTATTTTGGAATCAATAGTCTACAACACTAACTGTATGAATGTCGACCAGGTTGGTAGCAACTAAAAAGCGATATTTAAACGATAACTAGAGTATTTAGGCCTAGAAGACGCCTGAGCGGGTCCTCTTTTTAACACGCTTTCATTAGCGTGGTGTGTATGTTTGTTTGTATGTAACGGAATCTTTGAACGTCATTTTGATCCCCTTCAAAACATCGGGTTACTTTTAAACGCTGCCCACTTATCACGGACCGATGACAATGCCATAATTGAAATAGTTTGTCCCATTATCCTTACCTTGAGGATTCGCGATTTTGTGGGATAACGATTTAATGCTACCTAAAATTGAAATAATTATGGACACTATGTGTGATGGAATTTGGAATTATTTAGAATAATTATGTGATAGATTTCAAAAAAAGAATTAGTATGTTCTACAGAATATTCAAAATGTTTATGATAAAAACCTTATTTGTAAAAAAATTGTCAAAAAAAACAATTTCTCTTTATCGTGTTTTTTATCGTTTCGAAATCCACTTAACCAAACAATTGATAAATTAACAAGATCGCTGCTTCCCCCGTACAAACGGTGGAATTAATTCCGGGGACTTTTTTGCCGGGACAAAATAAAAATAGGGGAGACAGGATTATGCCCCGGGCGTATCTAGATGTGACAGATTAGCTCGTAATTTCCTCCAAATTGATATCTCAAGAGCGTCTTTTCTTCAGAGTTTTTTTTACTGTTTCCCCGCACTTTGAAATATTGTTAGTCATCGCCGTTTATGGGATAAGGAGCTTGCGGAAATCTTTGACGTAAATTGGGTGACGTTGGGCAATCCGCTCGAGATTTTTTTACTTTGGAGTTTCGGAGTTGTTTACGAAGTTTTTCAATAAAGTAAAATTTAAGTTTAACTCATTTACGAACAGTTGTGTGCTTATGCACACAACTGTTCGTAAATGGTAGTGATAATGTTAGTGGCTGATATATAGCGATAGGTTCACCTCTTGTCACATTTAAGACCTAATGTGCACGAATGACTTTATAGATGGAATAAACACATTATGCCATTTTTGATCACTAAAAGTTCGATCTACTTCCCCGTTCCTCCATTACGGATTAATTTACTAAGAATATGGCAGACTTTGTTCATTTGGCTATTGACGCGATATTACGTCACATCGATATTACAAATCGATTTTAATTACATTAGAGAGGATCGCAATCGAATTATTGACACGTTATGATGAATCAAACGTCGAATGAAGCTTGTATTCGTGATAGCTGGTGGCAGAATTACCACCACGCAGTGGTGACTATATATTCAGTCACCGACCGATAGTGAACTTGGTCAGTTTATAATCTTACTAGGCACATTCTAAACTCACAGCAAACTGTGACCTAGACGAAATATTGATAATTTGACGTAGGTATTATATAAAAGCAACAACCCTATTTATCTTCGATAAATAGCTTTGAAAGTTTTTACTTATGTACGTATCATGTCCAACCTATAATTATAATCCATTTAAACTTAATCTATCATGTACTAACGCAAACAAAGCAACAGTTCACAATTTTCAGCTTATAAACTGTCGAGAAATTACATTTCAAAGTGGGTATGATTCGCTCATTTCACAATTCGCTGTCAGTTTAAAATATGCCTAATGAGATTGTAAACTGACGAAGTTCCCAATTGATCGGTGACATAATCTCAATGTTATTTTGCATCATCACGTATCATCCTATTAGACATTACTGGTACATTAATCAATGTGAACATCGCGCAATTTGAACCTGAGACCGTTATCTTCTGCATGCTTGCGGTAATTTGTAACACTGTGTAAGCCGGCGGGTTGTAAATACTCTTACAACGGTTTACGCAACCTTGACCATTGTAACTTGAACCGCTTCGTCTTCGATTTTGTTACACTAAACGAGCTACATTTGTTATTAACTAAATTAATCGTTGCGCCATCGTTTTTTTTATTGTGATCTTATCGATTAGGATCTTTATTAAGATCATTAAATGATTGGTTATTTACTCAAAAGTGTTTTCTTTTTTTTAAAGTACGCTTTTATAAAGAGTTTTTTGTATAAAAGAATGTAAAAATTGCGACATTAAATTATTTCACTAAGCCGATTGTTTCGGTTGCTGGTACGGGCATGATAATCAATTTCGGTGAAAGAATGTGTTTATCCTTTAATACAAAAATACATTGAAGTCATATGAAGTGCGTCCGTCCGCAGTTCTGTTATATTTTTTACAATTAAAACCAATATGATATTCTACGACTACTAGTAGCTACTGAAGTGCTCAAGTAATCACTTGAATCGAATATCATTTTAATGATTTTAACTGCAGTTTAATTTATTTTTAGTACCTATTGTATTGATGTGGGTACGTTGAATAAGTTTTTTTTACTCTTCCTCCGTAAGATAAAGAGTTGGATTCTATTAACCTGTGCTCTAATGGAAGATTTGTGCTCGATATGTGATGATTGGTGAACGAGCGACGATCGAGCAATTCACGGTTCCGCTCTGTTTGTCGCAGACGTTATTAAATCCTTTACATTGCCACCTTAATGTTGAAACAAGAGATTATCAATTATGTCAAGGATTAAAATCACACATTTTCACCAGCAATACATGACCTGAAAATATAAACAATTTGTTGGTATTCTTTGCCGTATACATTGTTCATGAAGAAACAAAGTGCTTCGTTCGCATAATAGTGTCACTGTCAAAGTGACTGCTATCGACTAAGAAAGTATCTTTGACTCGCTTGCATAATTCTTTACAAAAATGCTTTCCTTTGAGAAAATAACCATTTTTGCAACGTGATCGTGGCGCAGTCTTACAGTTTCGCGAAAACGAATATTACATAAATCATGGAAAATATTGGGAAAATATATGATTCCAGTTTGTTCTATGGCGGTAGACTCGGATAAAGAGTTAGTATGTAGTTCGATGGAACAAAAAAAAGGAAAAATTGTTTTATTTTGTGCTATGACGTCATGTTCCATAGAACAAATCGGAACTACCAAACCGATCAGGCTGAAAAGTAAATATTTGTGATTTTTGTAAATAACAATTTCGCACTCAAATCTGCTCACCAAATAACAGCTAGTTTTATTAAACGTCCCAAATGTAATACAAAGGATCTGAGTCATTCCCAAATCAAAGATATCCCGGTGATATTTATCAAGAGAACGGAGCTATATGGAGTGGGTTCAGTGCGTCGCCCACGCAATCGATTTATGACGACCAGTGGCAATTTACTGGCATTCGGTAGCATCTCTAGGCAATTAGTGTGCTGGTTGTTTAAAGCTGTACATCAGATGTAATTGGGTGCCGTGGGATGAACACGGATCATTACCGTGTCTCGGTAATGCTAGGAATTCCGGAACCAAACGAATAGTAAGTTTGAGAATAGATTTGAAGAAATATACTGTTTACAAATATGTACTGGACAAGAATAAATAAAGTAATTTTTATTTTACAAATAAATCAATAAATATACTCACGCTCACGACCGTAACCCAGAGGTAGCAGCAGAGATCACGGATTTCTTCTGTCACGGTCACGGGTACTCCTTACATGTTATGACGGATAGCGGTGATCATTTAACAACAGGAATATAAACCCCGCATGTCCTTTGGAACTATCTACAATAAACATAATATGTCACCTGAAACGTTTGTCTTCTTCTTTCACTAAGGAGAATATTAGATTCTTAGGCATTTATTGGCTGTGAATTGAAACGTGAAAGCTAAACGGTAACCCCAAATATGACAGTGCGGAAGTTGAAACAGACTGGCCCAAACATCGATCAAAACCGAGGCGCGAATGACGAAGTTTTGACTGTTTATCGTTCCATCGCGCTTCTATGTTACTGATATCGAAGATAGGTATTTAAGCGAGTCGTAGATAACTTTTAAAAATATTAATAATTGCATTTTAGTGGGTGTTACCAATCTATTGACCGATCTTGATGTTGCTTGATAACAAAGTTATGATCATTTAAAAACGCATTTTGTTTTATGTAAAACGGCACACGTGCAAGCGGTTCACGTGAAGTAAACTCCCGCTGCATTTTCTACACATTCGCAACATCTGGGTGAGTTGCAGATGTGTAGCCTTCTATTGTACGGAGGAAAACGTTCATAAGGAAGAGTCGGAAAGGGAATCGGGGTAGAGCCTATAGCATGAGGTGCCGGTGACTCTATCTAAATCACAAAAATTGAGATGTTTTATATTTTTACGTTTTTTAGCAACAAGCAGCAAACAATATTTTATGCGGTCGTGACATTTTCTCGGTCGAACCGAATCTTTACTGGTTCCACGTACTACTGTTTAATAGTTGTTTATTATTGGCAATGTTTGTGGCTGTATGTATGTGTATGAACAGATGTGTCAATTTGTTTGTTGGTGTATATACTCACTTACAATTCGGACTATTGCATATCATAAAATAAGTAAGTAATTATATGCTCACGCCCGTAACCCAGGGGGGTAGGCAGAGAAAACGTATTTCTATTTGGCGCGATCCTGGCACACTTCTCTCGCTTCTTTTACATCTACGCACACATGCTCGTCAGTTACGAGTACTCCTACTAAAGAAGGGCGATTCTTTAGTATGTCACTAATCTGTTCGATATACATAAGTTCTCCTAGAACGTGCTATTTGTTTCGTTACTCTCTCTTCATTCATCCCTTCATGCTCGAAACATTTGCATATCAAATTCAGACTGTTCTAACTAAAATAGGTAAATGTATGAAGTGTGCGAAAAAGCTTACCATTAACTTTTTCAAAATATAATAGTGAAAACAGCGAAGATATCGGAAGGGTGAAGGATGAAGACTTGCGGTGGTGTTGCATGAACGGTCTTTGCAAATCAAAATCAAACCACAAACAAAAGTCGACGAATTTACCTACGGTTTATGTAATTAATCCTTTTGCCAAAGCGCCTGGGGCGTCATTGTGTTGGCGCGTGCGTGCGCGTGACGTCACCCGTTCCCGGCGCGTGGAGGGACGGCGCGTCACGTCGCCCGCGGCCGCCGTGTCACTACGATCTACGTATGTTCACCTGAAAACAAATTATTCATAGGTCTCTACATGATTTGATAACCGTATATTAAAGCCTGTGCTATTTTATTTTTACCCAGCTGATACAAGCCACTTTATCTGTGAACGATAATCTCTTTGAGTAACAGTAGTGGTAGACGTTATTTAAAAGGGTTTTGCCTATCTTCATATGTTTTATTTATATAATGAGCCAGAAGAACCTCCTTGCGGGATATTATATGCGTACCCCAAGAATTAGCACAATATGGGTCCTTTGTTGACACAAACTTGACCGCTCCTTTTTGCTCTATCGGCCATTGAGCATGAGTAGTATAATGAACTATAGAGCGCAACTCAAGACCCGACAAAACAAAGACCTCTTATGCAATACTCGTCACATGTGAGCCTACTGGCGACGCGAGGTGCGCGCGGAAAGCGAAACTATCTTCCAAAATTACAGCTCTGTTATACAAAACTAAAACTTATTGCTATTGACATAGCACACAGCTGAGCTGTAAAACATATCTTTGTTTGCGAATAAAATCTCGATTTTCAGTGATTAAAACCGACATAAGAATTCAAACTTTATACAGAAGTAATAAGGTTGAAATTTAAATTAATTGCGAATAATACTATTATGAAAACAAAGATATTAGAGTGAATCTATTATTCAAATTTAAGTGCTAATACTAAGAGTTAAAGTTTATTTTATATTTACAAGTAAATTGATAAGCAAAATAAAGAACGATGCGCCTACGCATGTCAACGTATCCGTAACGCGATCGTATCGGCGCCGTGGGTTCTTTATGTTGCCGACGGCGATTGTTGCGAAGGCTAAAGATGTGTTCAATGTAAGTTATATCTTTTCGCTTTATATTTCCTAATGGACCCTATAAAATACTTCTTACATTGGAGCAAGGCGATGCTCGAATATGCAGGAAATATACATCATACTTAATATTTTGGAACGATTTAGAAATTCGAAGAAAAAAAATGCGAAGTTTAAACTTTTTCTTAATTTGAGGGTTTAAAAGATATTTCAATTTGGATCGATACTCGGCTCCGCATTCATGCTAGATATGTTGTCGTTGCTGGCTCTACCACTGCTAAAATATTTGCAAGAGAGTAAACCATCACTAAAGTTTCATATTTAAGTAACAGGACACCCTTTCAGTGCAGTTAAAGGCTCTTCTTTAATGGAATACTGATTTAACATTTCCTCCAAGTCAGTTTTACCGACGGAATCCGCGTCTAGAGAGATATTTAGCCGCGAATAAAGAGATTGAGTCGCAATTTTTTAAACTGCGAATAAGGAGTTTACGTCTATGACCCAGAGGGATAGACAGATGTTATGGATTTTAATTACACAAGGTGGTATCGTGAAGGGATTGATTGGATAACATTATAAACATAGCTATTTTTGTCTATACAATATTGTGAATATTCCTTTGGATCCGAACCTTGATACCAATTATGTGAATGTCATAAAACATTCACTAATTAGAGATGCGTAGTCAACTTTTTATTTATAGAACGACAGGTTGTGCATAAATTAAGGGAAATATAGACATTAAGTCGACGTCCGCAATCGATCGACATGTCCACAGTTTGGTGTCGTAAAGCGACTTATTGCGGCTCGTTACGACTCTGTCGTCGCGTTTTACAGCCCCTAATGACACCGGCATCTCTACCACTCACTCAGTGATTCTCAGAAGTTGACAGTGATCGGGTCCGCTACAATAAAACCGTAAAACTTGCTTAATTGTCACAATAAATATAAACTAAACTTATAATACACTTCTACAGGTATCAACAACTTTTATAACCAAGGAATAAGGTTTATATTTGAATAACAGAGGTAGACAAATAGCATTGCTATGTTTGGAGAAGGGTAGGACGGCTCGTTAGGATGAAATCCCAAAGTTTAGGGTGTATTTTGATCAGAGGCTTCCCGATTTGTTTATCGTTCCTCAGTGTATAGACTGCTACATAAGTTTGATAGCTACTGCGCTTGAAAGTTCTACTCTAATGCTCATCACTAAGTAGATGATACGAAAGGCGATGTTAAGAGTAATAAACAACGGGTATGTATACGTAGATGTGTGGATGTAGATATAGCGAGAGTAGCGTGCCAGAACCATGGCAAAACATATTCATAACCACTGCCCACCAAGGTAATAACTTTCTTATTATATTCATTTATGTGAAGTGGGTGTGATATAACCTTAGATATGCTTAACATTTTAGTTTTTACGTTTTTGAACGGTGATCGAAGAGGCTTTTATCTTCATTAAAACATAAAAAAAACTTTTGGCTGACTTTTTATCAGTTTTTCAGAGGCAGCTGGAACATGTGCAAATAGCAAAGCTGTGCCGCAATTCCTTCTTCAACGGTCATTGTCCCATTTGCGTGGAACTTTAATAACTAACATTTAGATAATATGATTGTTCAGTTGTTTGTTTTCCATAAGATTACGGCAGTGAGACAAAAAAAAGTTTGGCGTATAATATGCTCTGCTCACCGTGCGAAGCCGAGGCAGGTTACAAGTTATTAACTAAGATTATATGCGATTGTTCAATTGTAATATAAGCCATGAAAACACGAAAACCGAACAGTCATCTCATATCCAACTATTTCTGTACCCGTATACCCCATATTTGTTCACACGAGGCGTAAGGGACCACCCACACGGAGCCAGTAAACGCAGCGTTTTATGGCGTTGATAATAAACGCATGTTTACAGCGGCGGTCGCGGCGGATCGCTGGTTTTGTCAACGTACTGTGCGAGGGGTAACTATTTTCAGTTTGTTTGGACAATGAATATGGGAGAGCTTGAGAAATTATATTTTGATATTAACAAACCAATTTTTTGTTGATTTCAATATAATGATTTTCAATATGGTCTTGTCTACGTTAATGTATTTTGATATTACTGAGCCACTATTTATGTAGAGAAGATTTCATTGACAAGTTATTTGGTACCAAAATTGTACATTAAAAAAACTTTATTAGATATTTCTTGAAACCTCAATACATAATTTATA
>JWHW01059814.1:329279-371140 GCA_000931545.1 Papilio glaucus
TTGTGATCCCTGCTCTCACTTGTGTTGCGCTCAAATCATCTATTAAAATACACACTTATTAACATGCAACCCCTATCTTAATCAGACGCGCTCGAGTATGTCCGATTTTTTTTTACAAATGGGCTACCTTAAATCTTGGTCACTTGATGTTAAGTGCGCACTACCTATAGGCAACAAGCTAATGTGTCGTGGATGCGTTACCTACCTTTAGTGGACAGAGGAGGTGATAGACAGGAAAAAGGATATTTCCCTTTTCCCATTTATCCCCTCCCCGTCCATTCCCCTTCCTCTTCCCCTTCCCATCATATCCTTATAAAGGCTGGGAAAGGGAAAGGATTAACTTCCGGCATCTCACTCGTCTGAATAAACCCAGAAGTACTTCGCCTGTCTCCTGTAAGGTCGTGTATTAATAAAACACCTCTAATATTGTATTAGAGGCTTTTTAAATTTTATTTATTTAATTGTACATAATCATTTCGATCCAAACCATTACAACTAAGTCGTCGTTACCGCCAGTGATTTTACAGATAATTTTAGCGTTAATATAAACCTAATTGCTTTGAGTTACGTCCTATTGTTAATTACACATCAATTAATGTCAAAACAAACTATTAAGGATTGAACAAAGAAGTTGTTAGTACATTAATCATATTAGCGGATTGGATATGTGATCTCGGTTGCATTTTTTATCGATATTAGGCACAAGCCTAGTGGCGATTTAGTAATGTTTTGGCGGTATTAAACATTATTACTGCTGTGAATCTCATTGTCGATATATGCGAAGATATTTTATTTCACCATTTTCAGTCTGTGCTATTCTATTATTGTTCAAAGACATTCTAAGTTTCTCTATAACACTGCTTCTTTTAGGTTATCAATCAACCGGCAGGGTTATCCCACTTTTCTTCATAAACGTGACCTTCATACTAAATTTTTCCTCGCTAATTTCTGCTCTCGCTGACTTGACAGAAACGACCGGACTCGGACGGTGCAAAATCTAATTAAGAAAAAAGTAGCGTAGAATTATCGCGTCTAGTTGTGAGAATATTACGAATAATGGCGTCTTTACATTATAATAACATTGGTAAGATAGAGTGGAATCCATTGAGAGTTGGATATTTCTCTCCTATTCAAACATCACTAAATGTGTCACGCGAACAAAACCAGCTCACTATTAATGGCCCTTAAGTCAAGCGATCATTCCGTCATCGAGACGACAGAGATTTGAAAAATTATTACAAATTGGCTATTTAAGTACTGTACTTATATTTCTGTAGTACGTATGCCAGTACGATTTGTAATTTGTACGTGGACACATTGTACAAACATCAGTAACTATTGTAAAAATAGTGTACGCCCACGTGGGGTTTGTCAGACGAAAGTGTTTGAGGCTGACGCACACTCGGTGTCGCAACGCGGTCGCCGCGTCTCGCTGCGTCGGCGCGCTGTGGGTGGCCGCTCGTGTGATAAGCATCTAATTAAAGCCTACTTTTGTTGTAGATAGTATGCGTAAGGGTGGATTCACGTGTACGTTTCGCCTGTGAGATATCAACTTATTTTCAAGACTTATTAAACGCCAGTATCAGTATGTCTTGCACATTATGCCATCCACTGCTTTCAGCATCCAAACATTTTCAGCTGTCTTCAAGAGGTCTATCAGTCCATATAATCCACTTCTCTTTCCTTTTTCCCTCAAACCTCTGCAAAGATACTTACTCTTGAGCATAATTTTCGAGACTATTGATTCAATATTTAATTTTCGCGAGAAAATACCTGAATACAAGACAAGACCGACGGCTCTATTGGAATAAAACCACATGTATTACAGTTACCTTTTGTTAGTAAACGCTTTAGGCCACGGTTATAATCGCATGCTTTAGTATAAAATAACAATATTGCAATTTAGACTAAAAGATGTCGAGAGCTCTAGACGGCTAGCGGTAAGTCGGTCGGAAGTCATACGTTTGTTTAAGGCCTTACAGCGACAACGACACTGTCCTATTCTCGATCGACATTTGTTTATATTATAAACATGCCTGTCACAACACTGACGGAAATACTTGTGAAATTAATATGCATGAATATTAATCTTTACTAATATGTAATAAGGTATAAAATCGTGCGCGTTTTCGATTTGGCAACGACTGTATTGTTTTTATATATCGACATGAGGACATCGTTGTTTTGAATAGAGGCCAATGACATTAGTGGATTGAGTGTGCCTTGTCATGTGTGGTGAGAAAATTGCTCGTTTGCGAGATGCTGTGATATCCGTATGAATATCGTTTATTGTTTTTGAAATGTTATTCATATTTGTTCAAATATACTCGTACTAAGAACCTTGTTCGCTTTATGGATTGTTATTCGCTTCGCTTTATGTATCGAAATCTGCATTTGAACTGTTACTGTCCAGATTTTCTCCTTTCAGTCGCCTAATTCACTTCTTTTTCTTCTCTTTGGAGATCTTTTGTTTCTTTTGATGTCACTTGATGTCAGGTGTCATTTTGTCTGTCACCTTCTTCTATAAATATACCATATCATTCATCTTTCTAGATACTAGATTTACTAGTAGATTAACTTCTTGAAAAGTTTTTTCAACATAACATAAGCATAAATTTTCGAGTCCGCTAGTTTTATCTAGATAGTACTTAGCCTGGCTTATTCCGACGTTATTTCGGTGCAACGGTCCAACAATACCTACGTTGAAGCTATAAGGCTGATTTGCACGACACTGTTGGCTAATTTCACAGCCGTTTACTTGGGCGTTGTGATCGCTATCTGTCGCGATGCGAAGCGAAGCGATTGCGTGTCGCTAAGTGCCCCACACTAGGGGTCGGGCTTTTGATAGACTTTCCCAGTAATATATTTGGCTATCGCATGGTGTATGTAGTAATAGTATAGCACCAAAAATGATTAATGTCTTAAGTTACCTTAATAATGTGGGTAACAATTATTATTATGGGATTAACAATTTTCGCATTAAACATCAAGTGAACATATTTACTGATCGCACTGAATAGAAAAGGACGACGTGAAAAGTAATCTTGGCGTAACCAGCCTAAGTATTTCGAAGCAATTACTTAATGTTATCAATGTAATGTTAAAAAAATCTTAACCCGATGTATAACTACCGATGATCGGTATCGCTTAGTTCCAAAAGGTATAAAATCCAAAGTTTCGAATCAAAATATTAAGTCAAATTTCCTAGCGTTCCAAATATTCAACGAGTAAATTTTCCGTCGTGCCGACTCTTCGTGCTACGGGCCGCGATAGTATCCGCCTGCGGCACGCGAAGGCTCGCACTTTGTATACAACTTCCGGCGGCGTGCCACTTCCGGTCCGGTCGACTCGGCCGGAAGTAGACCGTTCAGGCTCTATGTCACCATAACTACGTGTTGTGATTAGCATAGATTTATGGTGGACGTGAGTGAAATTTGTGTAATTACAATTTCATGCCCTGAACGTTATAAATTAAGGGTAATTTTTACATGCTTTGATTTATTAAGTTTGACGCGGTTTAATTTTACTGTCAGGGCTCTGAGACTAGTCCCCGTAAAGGAAAATATAACGTCACGTTTTTTTTGTAAATAGTTTTATTTTCATTTTAATAGACTGGGGCTCATCTTTCCTTTCACATCTTATAAATAAGAAAAAAGATATCTAATCTTTATCTCTAACCACACAAAAATAATATGAATAATAACCAAGACTAAAAGTCTCCCTTGTACCTTTTCAGTAGCTAAATACGGGTAAGCCACACCATATACAGAAATAACGACCAAGACCGTGATCCTCGAAGTTTATTTGAACAAACAATATTATAATAATTACGTTGTCCTACGTGTCGGTCGAATATTGTGGTGTAATATCTATTGTTATTTATATTATTAGTTTCTTTTCACATGTATCTAAAATGAAATTTACAAAGGCAGACTTTCACATAAAAGTGAATAGAACTGAATTGGAGCTCATAATTTATTACACCTATATATAATAATGCTTTACCTACAAATGTCTTATTTTAAATTTTTGAAAAGTAATATGAAAACTCCGCCTATAACGTTTAATATTAGTCAATCAATATATTAAAGAATTTATTTACCGTGGATTCATTTAATGTGGTAACAGCCATGTGTAGATTGTCACCAATCCCCTTCTCACATCGTCACATATGTGTTTAAATTGTAACCGACAATTACACCCGACGAATGACACGTCAAATGACAGCTAGGTTAGGGTGACCACGCGTGGATGATGTGAGGCAGTTCTGTATAATAAGAAGTATTTTTATTTAATTTCATCCGGAAACATAGTTCTTGTGAAATAATTAAACAATATTGAAACGTGTGACTTTTGATAAGTGTAACTATTGAACCAGTTATCAAAGCTATAGCGAAATAGTTTACCGAGCTAGCATCTAGTAGATTGATTGATTGATATTGTATCAATCTGCCACGTATATACTTATGTAATTGGATTATGTATATAGTGACTATATCCCTATCTGTTCATGAATTTGCTTGCTCCGATGGTGAGTATAATTTATAGAAAACTTCAAAAAAGTGTAGAAATGATTGTAAGTACAGGTAACTGGAAGATTTGGTTCGGGAATCGAGTCAGTATGGCGATACTGGCCACACAGCGTAGCATGTGGTCGACGAGCGTCGACGTCGATGTGAATACGGCTTTATTTACAAACCAAACAAATGGTTTCCACATGTCGCGACAGCCAGTGACAAGGCCTCGACCGTCCAGAACACTCTGACCTGCTCAACATACTATCCGTTCGTTTTGATACAAGAAATTGTTCGTATTGTTAGTGGGAGGGAGGGTTGTTATTATGTTGGGCGTTGCAGAATAAGCTTGTGACACAATAAACAGTGGATTGTTTATTTATTTGTGCTAATTATACATAGGCGGCAGATGTGTGAAACGACTCGCTCTGGATGTGTTCGAGCGTTGACTTCACGTTAAACGCTATTATCCGTTGTGTGACGTGACAATTGAGGAATTGCTACATAAACTACTGGGACGTCCTTTGTGGTTTTTACTTGTATACTCTTAATATACCTCTTGTACCTCAGTATCCAATTATGTGTATTCACTTCTATGTGTCTTCACCTTGCAGACTTTAATATATTTCTTATTTATGTTTATTACTTATTATTGCATAAGGGGGTAGACGAGCTGCGGGTCGCCTAACATTAAGTGATCACCGACCCTTATGAACATTTGCAACACCAGAGCAACTGCAAAAAGTAACTTAAGAGTTTTGATTTTAGGATTCCAAGTTGTTTACTTCCACGTATAGAGGTGATCATTCAAGGTGATATTCTTCTTTTAAAAATAATAACTAGGGAAACTTCCAAAATCTACATTCTATTTTAGTAAGGAACTATTTTCACAATACGAGTATATTCTTAAACAGAAATTCCTGTCTAAAATCTACTTAAGTCTATGGTAAATATTTGATACAAATACCGCTAACCATCACCAAACACGTATTTCCGTGGGACAGTAAGCGAGCAATGGGCAACGGAACCGGTATTGTTTGCCCAAACAATGTTGGGAGGTGGTCATGATGTCCGATCATTAACGCCAAGACGGACGCGGCCAGGCTAATTATGACCTCGTGATGGACGAATTTGGTGCGTTTGTTCGGCGATGGTGTCAGAGGACCTTCGGCTCTTGGTATTTTAGAGCGGTATGATAAATGCGGTACATCATGGACGCTTAAGGTTTCATTAGCACTTTAATTCATGTAATATAGTAGATAGATCTGAATATACCTAACCAGCCTAACGTTATGAACAAACTTACAAATGCTTTCTTCTTTAGGACATACTTTTATGTAGGTGGATGTAATCTATATTATTCAATGTTTTAAATTATAAAAATTAATAAAATTAATGGATAATGGTTGTTCAATTACCTATACTATAAAACAGGGGTCGGCAACTAGTTTTAAGTGAGGTCAGGATACAGTACTTTTTTATCAAAGTCAAAAAAAAGGTAAAGAGCTTTCAAATATATATGAAACTAGGACTAGTTTAATAAAATAATAATTAACTTAATATTTAAGAATATTTAGCGATCTGTGATTTAACTTTTCAACCGATCCGCTTGTTGCCGACCCCTGCTATAAAGGATCTAAGAATCCCAGGTCCAACGGAACTGTAGCAGTGAATTCTTATAAATATAAGCAAACAAATGATTTACTAAAATTATCGATACTACCTACTTATTCATGAAAATAATTTATTTGCGACTAACATGAGAAAAGTAAACAATAATAAGAAAAAAATGTCTAAAACTGTAAGTTGTTATGAAAATATTAGTTTTCAATCAATCAAAAGATACCATGCCAAGCATCATGCCAAATCGGTTATCTACCAAAAGTTAAAAACTGTGCCCATGTATTTCAAACTCAAAACATATAGCTACTAATCGTCGTAAACTTTCTATTGCTCCTGTGATGTGTTTACGAAAAACAGATTTACGACTGCCCCCTTATCAAACGCGATCGCAGGATAATGTCGGCAATCAAGGTAATTTTCGTGTCAACAACGAAAAAAACCCGTATAATAAATGACATACGCTTATCGCTATATCTTTACGAGCTATTACGGGTTTACGAGTTGGAACTCGAGTAGGTCGTCACCCCACTTTCAAAACGATAGGTGCTACGATGAATAGCAATGAGTGATACTTTTTTTCTCTTTTGCAGGATATCATCTCACAAGGTCAAGTTGTGACGTGCAAAGATTCTATATCTAGGGGTATTATTATTGAACTAAAAACGAATAGGTACTATCTTCCTCTCAAGTTATACCACGTCTCACATGTTCTACAGAGTAGCATAATAGGGACTTAAATAAATGTTTTAAGTCCCGCCTAGTAAATACTAGTAGGTAAATTTTCACTGTTTTACCTTTGTTTTGTATTTTGCATGATTATATTGTACTTAAATATTAACGTATTAAATATTAATTATTAACATATCATTTATTGCAAAAAACACGACTGAAAAAAAACATTTTCATTTATTTGTAAAATTTAGGGCCAGGCCTTTGTTGTCCCAAGGCGTCCCAGACCGCTGAATCCGGCCCTGCACAAGTTATAGTACTTCTTATTGGGTAAAAAGCGCCCACATATATCTCTATTTAATAATAACACACTATAAAAATATCAGCCAAGATAGTAATAAATTTCTTGCAGTATGATATATAGCATTAAGATCTCTTTCGTATTATTTATTTATATAAGTGTGTAGTTAGTAAAACAAATTTCCAACAATAAAAGCCTGTAAATGATCCAAGAAATGACCCGGAATCGAACTCCCAAACATCAAGTTGCAAGTTAGACACCCAATCACTGAACTATTTATGAGGTTCAAATTGAGTGTGAGCGACATCTGAACGAGCATCGCCGCCGTCCATTTTACAAGCTGTTTTATGGCGTGTAATAGTTGAAAGTGATTTCATTTGAATGTTTACAAGCTTAGAAACACGCGACAGTAATTTCTTGACAGTTAATAGATTTATTTTTGCCCCACTGACAGAAGGGTAACTTTTAAGGCGTTTGTATTGCGTTCGATAGTGACCTCCTGTAGCCCTCAACGACTTAACTGATTATAAAAAGTTTCATTCCGACATTCCATTCGTATGTTGATTTCACTGCGAAAATAACTCTTTCTCTTTTGTTGCGTTTTCACGCCTAAACTTTGAAAATATTCTATATAAATTCTTTCGAATCAGTAAAACCTTATGCACCGTCGAATGCTCTCTACACTCCATGGAGGTATCAACTAAAAATTATTAGCTGAATAAATAATAGAAACGTTGACAACCAAGTGGTTACTGACCATATACTTGTAGGTATTCTTTCACGAAGTTTCTGGGTTAAATTATCATTACATAATAATTGTTAACAAATAACCAACCAAACGATACGAGTCCTTAAAACATCTATTTAAAAAGAAATGAAAAAAACACTATGTAGTTTAAGCCACCATGAATAGTTTAAATACTGTCGAAGTTATATAACCGTTCCATTGACTCTCCTGTTATGCCTACGGGATAATGTAACGATTATTGAGAGCTTTGCATTCGAGTTGGGTTACGCGCAACCTGGTTGGTTAGTTGCGGTGCTTTGTCACCCATTTGTCACCAAGCGCCGGCCAATCAGAGGGCTCGCTTTGAAAATCGAACAAACTGTCACCACTGCTCCATTATGTATGTACGACACCTCTTTTGTGACAATTTGAATTGTCTGTTATGCAGATATACAAAATGGCGGTCTGTTTTTTGTCAATATTTATTTAAGGTTGAAGAATATTTTTATTTGGTACTATTGCGATTGAATTATATTGGACGAATTACATACTAAGTAAAAATATTGATCATGATCATTGATCATATTCCTGATTGTGAAGCCCAGTGATTGGTACTTTTTCCTAAAATTAAAAAAAAAACCTTTTAAATTTGAGATAAAATTTCGAATTGAGATAAAATTGATACCCCTGTGACTGCTTATAACTACGCAATTTCTGGAGTGTCTGTGTGGAGAGCTAGCAAAGCGATACGTGTTCTCAGTAAATACTTCGAAAAAATAGATAAAGAATAAATTCTTTAACTTTTGAGTATCTAATTTCTTTTGGCATGACCGTAGAGCACTGAATCACTAAATTGAAGATCGAATCAATCAGCGAATTTTAAATTCGAAGTAGGTTTTAATGGATCCTTATATAAATAAAAAAAATCTAAATTTTATCATCTTATGAACATTATGCTTGCTAAATTATGTTTAAGCAGGGCCATAAATACCATCAACAATGATGGCCATACAACTCACAACCAAATATGAAATTGTTATTTAATACGCGACAACAATATATGAAATTTTTACACCCTTCAGACACAATGAAACAACAAAAAGGACAAAATTTCGTCCCAAATCAAGCGTGACTTCTAACAAAGGGCGTTTATACATACGGTGTGCAATCGTTTATAATGCTGCTAAATTCAGAAGACACCATCGTTAGAACGTTAAAGGTACGCACGGGGATATTGAAATTGTTTGGTTTGCTCGATGTGCCGATTGCCCCAGGTCGGTGGAAGTAATATGGCCGTATCATTGTTATACGGCAGCTGTTCTCTTCCCTGAGGGTAAAAACATGTATTGTATATTTTTTTATTACGTTTTTGATGCGCTTTTGGCGGTCACCGGGACAGCGCGCTCCTATTTACGGCTTTGATACATTGTAGCGCATTTGTTTAATGTATTTTTATTCAAAATGTTTTATAACTTTTTTATATTGACGAAATACGCTTTCATATTGCTTTGTCTTTATGCTTTGTAATTGAGTGACAGGTAGATACGGATCTATTAAAAACTTTTTAAAAGTTATAGCGCCAATAGCCTAATGATTAATGGCGTGGACTGCGAAACACATGCTTCCACTAAAATGTTAGTAAAATTTAGTTTGTAAACTTTGTGTTTATTTGTTTTTGTATTGTACTACTGTGACTATTCTTTTATTTTGTCCAAGTTGTCCCATGAGTTTTCACCCGCCCGGCCGTTCGCAGACAGCGACCTATCCTAAGGACCGTAGTGTGATGTTAAATAACCTTTAACCTGCCTTAATAATTGGGTTGTCAAACTCCACAGAAAGCCGTGGAGTTTGTTAATACGCGCTGATTATAACTCCTCAAGTAAAATAGCACACAACTGTTCATGCTTCTAGTTATTTCTTGAAAACTATTCATACCAATATTCTAAACCGATATAAGCTACTGCTGAATTCATAAAGCGATAGATAATCGATAAAGCGGTAGACAAAAACTCACATAATAAAAATAATAGATAATAATAAATGAGTTGATCTTACTAAGATTAAAGTAATACTATTGAGCAGTGCTTGGCCACAATCGCGGGTGATGTAAAGTGACAATGTGATCAAAAGATGTTGCTTCTATTTTACCATTCACGGTGCCGGTCGTCATCCACTGCTGTCCCATTGATCGCCACAAAGATCGATCTCCTGCCGTCCTCATCCAGTAGACGCGAACTTAGGTGCAATGGGCCCGACTCGTTGCTAGCAGAATGGATGTGACGGAGCCAAAAGGTCCTAGAATGTCGGTCCACGCAGTGTAGGTAGGCCTAAGATAAATTCATGATCTGGTCAAGGCGTCAGGAGTCCACCTACGGGCAAGTAATAATGGAAGAAAGAGAAACTTGCGCTAGGAGTTTTCCCCCAATCCTTTGTTTTAGAATACTATAAACATGTAGCAAAATTGTATTAAACTAATTCTAAAATATTCTAAAACTGTTAGACATATGTAATTCATTTAACATTTTTTTTTAATTCTGAATAAGCCTTGCCTTTATAAAAGATAATATTGTTCCTAGCTAAACGTTTCCTTAATAACAATCTTTATAAAGAGAATATTTACGAAATAAACATGGCTCCCATGTTTAAGGCGGGCTTATTGAATCGTCGCCTTCGGTAACCCTTTGTGAGCACCCAGGCCGCCATCTTGCGTTTTATTATTCGCCATGTCTTTTATTAAAGAGCTGAGTGCGTTATTATTGAGCCTTGGCCGCGACCGACAGATGCACGCTCACTCGAGGGTTTGGCTCTCAAGTGTTTACTGGGAACCGAGCTAGGCGCTGTGTTTAAGCAATCAGGACACTCAGGCAGACATTCGGTGAGTTTCTTTATCCATATATTTAGTCTAATTATTTAGCTCTATTACATTATTGTTATATTAACAGCGGCAAGTTGATAATGCGCTGGAATCTTGTAAAATTTACATCCACGTGACATAAAGTCCATCCGTGACTAAAAAGTATAGCCAACATAATAATTCTAATGTCTAGTGAATTCCGTTTATTAATAATAATGGAATTATTATTGTAAATAAGTTGGAGTTAAGTTAATAATTGTATGGACATATTTTAAAAATATAACCAAATATTAATAATATGTTTTCTACTGATAAAAAGTCAGTTAAATTGGTAAATGTCTTTGGTTGGTTGAGTCCCATGCTGTGATGAAGAACTTATAATGGCTCAGGCTTGGATATGTTGGATATCACATCATGTCATCATCAATGTTTTGGTTAAGATTATTTAATCTCATTCTCAAATTTTCACTCTCCGTGATCAAGTGTCACATTGACTGGTTTTTCATATTTAAATAATGATTTCACGAGCACGACTGTAAAGTATTTTAATACTCACAAAGATAACAAGAATGACAGAAATGGCAGCCAACTAGATAGTTTTGCTAACGGTACGGAGTGTTCAATGTCATGAAATGAAAAACTAAAATGGCGGCCAGGCGCATTAGCAATTTTCGGAGATAATATATATTTATCTCTGAATAGTTTTCTTGTCGGTTTTTATGTTCTATTTTTATTCTTATTTTAATAGGCTTTTGTTTTAATTATGTAACACTTTATTCCAATGCTTGAAATAGATTAAACTTCTAAGGGATTGGCTAACGGCATAATTAAAAGTGGACTTTTTGATTTACTTGCAAGTTATATTGCTTAGTGAAATATTGTATAGGATAATAATATAGGATAATAATATAGATAATAATATAGGAGAAAAAGTTTAATAATAGTGATCAATGGTAGAGCCCGCAACAACATCCGTTGCATGAATGGACCGGTTCGACCGGTGACCAATACCATGACCTCACAGAAGACAGGCGTGAAGTAGAAGTATTCTTCGTTTCGTCTGATGAGTGAGGTGCTGGAGGCTTAATTGTAGCTCTCTTCCATATCCCATCCTTGACGGAGGAGGGGATGAATAGGAATGAAGAAAGTAACCATTTTCTGTTTAATCCCTTCTCTATCCATCAATGCAGAGATGTTGCAGATGTTTATGGCTAGGGATCATTTGATATCGGGTGAACCGCTTGTTCGTTTGTCACCTACCATAAAAAATTAATGTAAAATACATTACTTTTTATACTATTACTTGTTATAAATGTTTTCAAAGTTCGACGAATGAATAAGTAAGCTTTTAACAATTATCATACCAATAAAAGTGTTCTAAGGGTGCTTCCACACTTTCTACCTACTATTTAAAACGAAAAAGTAAAAAATAAGAATTAGCAAGGTACGCTCTCCATAATTGGACCTCAGAGATCTCCATCGCGGTTTGAGATACAGAAACAATAGAACTCTTCGATCAATGAACTAGCACAACTTTATGTCAAAGCATTTTTGTGTCTATATGTATGAATCCTAGACTACGAAATTTTGTAAAAAAACAGTTGTGTTTGCACTATATCCACGTACACCTTTTACAATTCCATTAAGCGTCTAGTGTAACTTGGGCTTATATTTTATTCTTTTCGTTTAAGCCTCAAACGAGTTACATTGTGAACAAAAGGCGTGGGTTGCGCTAAAATCATACGGACCCCTGTAAATGGGTCAGCCTCCCTATAGGCCAGTGGGGCGCGCGGCCGCGTCAGAACGCACACAGATGTAGGATAATCTAGTGCGGGCTAAAAGTCCCGTCGGTAACATCACGCGAACAAAACCTTTCAGTTAATTTTATCCCGTGATAGTTCCGTGGTTAGGTTTATGTGTGACTTACGAATTGCGGGTCAGAATTCATTAATAGACATACCTACTATATTTAAATCAATTTCTTGACTTCATGCATGGTGTCTATAGGGCGAACTTTAGATAGTCTATACCTTTAGATGCCCGCTGTCAAGCACAATGAAATACCAATCGCTTTTCTGTCTACTCCAATTAAGTTGAAACATGTGAATGGCTTAATTCATATTTTCCTATTTATTCATTGTTTTATTTTACAATCGTTTTGTAACTGTTTGGTTCGAATCCGTTCCCTAAACATTTGGAATCAAATAAGCTAAGCTAGCTAAATCCAACTCATGATAATCCCCCGTCTCATCTTTAGTTTAGTTAAATATAAAATATCTATATCAATTTGAGTTTAATATCAACGACTTACTGGTCAAACTGTAGACGCTACTTTTCCTTGCCTATAATTTTAAAAAAATATCGAAAATAAACATGTAGCACCTTTTTACTCGATTGTACCCGGTTGTCACAGCCGCCCTCGCGTTGATTTATGTCCGGACAGGGCAGCTGAAAGTTTGATGTGGGTGCGTCGACGCCAGCACCCCCCAACCCTTCCCACCTCTCATGTCATCTACATAACGTACGTCCTGTACATAGCCACAATCTACTTACGCAAAAACCTCACTCACATTAGTATAAAAATGTTAATAAGCAAAGTGCACAACGAGATTACTGGGACTGCATCATAAAACTGCACTATTTAAAAATCGTGTATAAATGTGCAGCTACTGCTTTACTCTAGCTAGTTATTACAACTTTTTATACTACGAGTATAGCCTCAAATGTGTACTTACCTTTATATTGTGTAAGTAGGCGAACGAGTAAACACCTCACTGAATTTTAAGTGACCTATGCCTATCAATATCCGGAATATTGATGCGTTGTCAGCCTTGGGCATGAAAGAGCAGGAAATTTAATTAGGCGGGAAAAAAAGGGAAGAAGGGATGATAAAACGAATGACCTACACCAGGTTTGTTCTTATCCCTTGGAGTATCGCGTAGGTACAAAAACGAAAGGTTAATAACACTTTTTCAATCCCTGTGTCCTATATCTTTTATGGTCGGATGTTAGCTGAACGATTCATAGCTCCGGAATTTAAGAATTAAGCTCTTAACATATTTATACATTTAGTTCATTCTTATCGTATCCATTTTGTCATACCATTCCATTCTCTACTCATTACTTGGTTAAGACATATTTACATTTGAGCGTAATTAATAATCACACGTTAATCCTGTTCTAAATACCATTTGATCTCTACATCATAAATAAAGTTTCAGATCTTGTGAATCGTAGGCAATCACTCATAGCTAAATCCGGTCCGCTCGCCTCACGTCTAATTAACGAATTAAGAAATCGCGGCCGGCGACCCTCGCTGAAGACAATAACCCTATCATTAATCACCGGGAATTAGTCCCACGATCATTTATATTACACTGATGTAACACGGCTCAGATTTATATAAAAATATCTCAGACTCTCACATAATCTGGTTGGATACGACATAGATGAAAGAAGAAGGCAAATAGAATACATATGTATATATACGTGAAATAGAAGTATTTACCTATTTCTAGAGGCCCTACTCCGTTTTCATCCCTACCCCTTTTGCCTGCAAAAAGGCTGACAATCCGTAATTCCCTGTGATCGCTGTTGATAGGTAACTAGCGTTTGACCACAATCCCATATAGAGTTAAGTGGCGATGTGGTCGATAGATGGTATACACTAGTTAAGGTCCTATTGACTCTCTTTAAAGATCCCACGTCATAGTGGGAATGTTTGTGTCCCGGTGTCAACGTTTCCGACATTGACAACCGAAAATGGCAACTTTTCTCTTGCTCGTTTCAATCCCACCTTCCAAAAAATATAAGTTCAATCAACAGCTGGCTTTACAAACAATATAAATGTATTCAGTATGTAATGGTCGTTGTATTCAATCGTCTCGTACTTTCCATTCGGTTATGTCACTGAAGGTTCCGCCGGCCGGGTACCAACACTTCACCATAAATTACTCAATTAACTCGTACGTATAATTAACTACGTACGAAATTTTTAATAATCAATCTCCTAAAAGAAAGTACAGTTAGCTTCATAGACAAGCGGCTGAAGACAGAACATAAAAAGTAATGAGCACATTAAAACAAGTGAGGCGGGTTATGACTGACGCCTGATCAGTTGTGGCCATGAAAAAAGCGATTTCTGTACGTGGAATCTTTAAATTTGATTTAATTCCAATATGACTTAAGAAACAGTTATTTGCTTTAGATGTCGGCTGAACAGGTTTGCGTGCAAATAATTTCAGAATGACTGTAACTGGGAAATTTATTTACAAGGTTGTGGCTGGAGGACGACTTCTGATGATAACGAAACTAATATTACAACAATAGAATTACATAGAGGGATAGTAGAACGATAAAGAACTAAAGATTTTATGGAAGACAATATGGAATGTACATTTAAGGAAAAGAACACTTATTTAGTTTAAAAATATCGATATCGACCAAAAGAGGTCTTCTGCAGCCGTCCTGAAGATCGCCACAAGGCTAGGTCTCTTGTCACACTCATCCAATGGACCTTCACGACTTTGACCAGATCGTTGGTATTAAATGTAGAGGAAATTCATTTTAAAAATATCCATAATATAAGCACTGCAAAAAATTAACCTATATTTATAGGAATGTTATGTGGTTTTCTCTCCCGTTTGTCTAATGGCCTAATCCAGACAAGTTGGCCGTATTGAAGATCGTGACAGTTGTTTAGGTTTGATCGTGTGAATTCGATAGTGAAATATTACGTTTGGAAGCTGCGTCTAGCAGTACCGTGCGAAAATTAATAATTACTTTAAAACGTTTTGCTTTTGAGAATACAGATATAGATAAATTACACCCAACAGATAACGTAAACGAAAGGAAATACTAAAAATTGGAAATACTAATAATAAACCATTAATTAAATTACGAAACATAATACAAACAATTAACTTGGTAAGTTTCAGTGTACGTGATATCGGATGGGTACGTGAAAGGAAATTACTTTCCTAAGTATCTACTTCCTTAGGAAAGTAATTGGTTAAAATTTTATAAAAACTGTTTGAACTGTATAGGGTCATACAGTTTATATCCACCTCAAAGTAGTTAACACGTTGCCGGTCCTTCATCAAATTCTGACTATTTGCAACTTTTATGCGAATTGTTTCTTTAAGTATGTAAAACCAATTTCATTCATATTTTTCTCCTTTTCTGCTATCCGTACATCAAACTGCTGCCGAAATACCAGGGACGTGTTCGCGGTCATCAGAGGTGATGCTCGGTGGTACGTGACTGCGGGTCAGAGTCGTGGCCGATCGTTTTTTAATTATAGCAATACTTCTGTTTCGTGCGCTTTCTACTCATGCAAGGCACATCACACGTATCAGCTTCATTATAATAAGGACGCTAATTCACACTATGATTATCGTGGCACTTATTTTTGAGGATATTTTTGAGAGGAGGTCAAAGAGCAAGTGCTTACAAGTTTAGTGACCTGTAAGACTTGGAATAAACAGAAAAATTAAACTTTGTCAGCCCCTTAAGAATGAGTGTAAGCTTATTACGAGCATTCCTGTTAACTATTTTAAGCTGGAGCCTGTTTTAGGAGCTTTTCTTCAAGACAATAATCAAACCTTTGGCAATGAAGAGCTATCACAACGCGTTACTTACAACTTTATAATCAAACTTTAATAGTATTGGTAATGTAATAGTTATTAAATATGTTGTTGGGAGCGCTAGACGATGCATTACAGCATACGTCAGCGCTAATTTGACGAGTGTACGTCGCGGATTAATTACATGGATAACAACTGAATATTAATGAAGGATCTGATACAGACGCGCTCAAGGGTTGTGACTTTAGACGACGTATATGTCGACGTCGGTAGACATGGATTTTAGTTATACATTTATGTGAACATAGAGGGTTGCGAGGGTAGGGGGAATAAATATTAATTAGTATAAAACGATATGGCATTTTTCAACAATGCAAACAGGTAAAATAAATGTTTGTAGTTTTAATATTTTATTTTGTACTTACCCAGAAAACGTTGTTTTTTCTGAAAGTATCTACGATAGAAGTGTTAATACGGTATCGTGCTGGACATTTTAATTTCAAATTGTCAGTAGCATTGTCGAAACGTTTTAACGTCATCAGACTAACATTTTACTCAATTTATTATTTAGTATTATAAGGATTCAAGTCGCCTTATTATTTTTGAAGACAATATATTGGTTACTGGCACCGATATCCTTGTACACTGTATATCTTCACAAAATAAAACAACTTGCTTCAAACTGTTCCTAATGTTTTTATAAGTTTATACAATACTTGTCTGATTTGTTATTAGCTTAAATTGTACATCAAACTTATAACGCAACTTATATAATAACTTTATAAATTGAAAGGACCTTAACGAGCTATCGTTCCCTTTAAAATGACGCGGGACGCTCGCAATTTTGTCAAAATTTCACAAGCATTAATATCAATATGTAGAGCAAAAAAGGGCACGTAATATCCTCCGGGTCCCTCCCGGCTTTATTTATCAAAGCCGACCCCCACATAACCCTTTCATCGTTACGCGAATTAAATTTCTTTTGCCGTCATTTCCCGTGCATTATCTCGGCTAAAATCATAATGGCGGGTCGCAAGTACCACAATGGCGGAGATTGTTTAGTACCCGTGCCCTGGGTTCATTAATGTTTGCTCAAGAATTTTAATAAAATGTAGCGTCGCGTTTAGAGGCATAGATTAAAGATAAATGCGTTGAAGCAGACGTGTCACTCGATTTAAATTAAAATTTTATACTCAATACAAAATACATCTTTCTTCTTACCTAATACCAATACCTTCACTACCTGCTACTGAAGGTATTGCTATACACTTTACATAAATACATATGTGCTTCTTTAATTTAAATTCTAAATACGAAAAATGCGGAGCCAACAATTGCAAGGTTACACTTAATTATTTAAAATATATAAATGCCTGTGGAAGTTCGAACAGCAGAAGTTTGCGTTTCGTTTGATGACTGAGGTGCCATAGGGCCTCCTCTTCATATTATTAAGTCCCTCTTTCCTACCAAAAGTCTAACAATGCCCTCTATCTCTTCTCTCCTGATGGTTGTGGATGTTGGTGGCTAGCAGTGGTCACTAAACTTCAAGACTTACTATACACTAGACATTCGAGGTGCCTCAGTAGAGTTCCGACCGGACATGTCAGCGCTATAGCGACCACCGTGGGGTTTTGTTCGGTGCAAGCCAGGCGCCTCTCATCTGTACTCGTCTGTACTACACTTTGCCACATACATAGAGTCAAGTACCTATGCGTAAGGCATACATAAAGATGTATGGTTTACACCACGAAAAAAAAAGACATCAAGTGAATCACTTACACGTTTGCCTCATTTTGTCATAAAAATCTTGATATTAGTAGTCTGCCATAAGTAATCTAGATATGTTACCGTTTATGTTTTATTTTATTTAACGTTGTCTTATTGATTTTTTTTTCTATGGGACAAGGTGGCAAACGAGCAAGCGGATCATCTGATGTTAAGTGAACGCTACCCATAGACATCCGCAACAAGCAACAAGCAAATGTGTTGCAGATGAGCTGCCTACCTTTAATGGATAGGCATAGACAGGAATAAGGATATTTCCTTTGCCCCGTTAACCCTCCCCGTCCATACCTGTTCCCGTTACCATCCTATCCTATTGAGGAAAGGGTGGGAAGGGGCAGAGGACTGAAATTAGGCCTCCGGCACCTCACTCATCAGACCAAACGTAGAGTATTTCTACTAGACGCCTTTTTTCTGTGATATCCTAATATGCATACATATCTACACAACCTCCCAAAGTGAATCTTTGTCGTCTGTTAAAAAATTACGAAAAATTACTTCCTTGTCAATAAGTTAAATTCGCACTACTGCATAACCTTACCAACAAAAAAATCTAACATTACTTAAACATAAATAAAACCTTAAATACCCTCATAAATTTTGTTAAAGAAAACTTTTTTGCATAATCCGATCGTTTTAATACTTATACCCGAAAACATTTAGCGTTACGCAAAATAAGTAAAAAATAAGCTACAAGACACACCGGCTGCTAAGTAATTTATGTCTCAGGCACTTAAGCAAACTTCGCCTAAGCTCGGCCAACTGACGATTTACATTATAATAATGACTTTGGCGAACAAAACACTGTTTTTACTTGAAAGTCGCATTACTGTAGTGTCCGGAACACAAAATCAACTGAAATATATATAATATGGACTAAGACATATATAAAACAGAAATAAATATGATAAATATGAGAGATAATGAATTTATATGATTGTACAACAGTAAAAACACTCGTCAAATATATATTTTTGTTACAATACAAATTCAGGTTTTTAAAATTTAATTCAAAAGTTTTCATGTTTATTTCATGTGCGAGTTCGAAATTTATGTGCCAAATGCTATTTGTAAAACCCCGACGCCGATTTAAAGGTTTTAAAGGTTCACTTATCTTTATCTACTTGCATCTATACATGTTAAACGTGGAATTAATTCATACTTATTTATGTATTTACAAGCATACTTACATGCAAAGCTCATTTTTAATAAAGCCTAAAAGAATAAAATCATCTTATCACATAGTTAAATAAACGCCTAAAATTAATTGCATCAATTACGTTATGTACGTAATAACTTGTTAAAAATTGAATTATAACAGCGTGATCTATTTAAATTCATTACACGGTGTATTACATATAAATTTGTATCCAATGTATTACTACGCTACGCTAAACAACTTATAGTGTAACTAACACTAGTTAATTTTAATATAATTATTTTTGTAAATTTGAATACTAATAGGAATATCTATGCCATTTTAACTCTGCATTAATTTGTGTCAAGTTTAAGTAAAAGAGCAATGGAAAGTAAGGACGGTTCGTCAATTTAACCCTTCAAACAATTACGAAAGATAACAACCAAAAGATTCATCAGTAAATACTTGAAATGACTCGTTCGGCGGTACAAGGTAAATATCTGTAAGTACAGAGCCCCCTTCGAGCCCACAGCACCCCAGTCGTTAGGCAACGTCTACAATATTTGCATAACTCATTACGCTGCATCCATATTTAATTAGGATATTTCCTTCTTTTCATTTTGTTAGTCGCGTTAAGGACAAACCATTAGATGCTCCCAATTACTCTATCTACCTATTGACCTTTAAAATTTTCACGGGACATGAATTTATCCAAGCGAAGGTCATAAGCCGTAGTAGGTGTTTTGCAGCATTTCTGCCCTTTGCTATATTGAGAATTGTTATATACAAGTTAAGGCAATAGACAGAGTACATTTCTCTTAGAATTGATAGTCTGGGCCAATAGGTTCTATAAGAAGGAAAAACGTTAAAGTTGCAGGCGTCCGTTAGTTTAAGGGGTAAGGGGCTGAACATTATATGTTTAATAGGGAAGTCGAAACTGGATGTCTTCTCATTGATGAAGATCCAGTTTCGACTTTACGGCTTATTTAATATAATATATTTTTAGTTAGGTCGAAAAGAAATGATGTCAACGATCACACGACTTTTAATTAGCGCGTGGAATACGTTCACAATAGCGGGAGGACAAGGAAACTTTCTCAATGAGGGCTCGTGCTTGAAATCGATTGGCATCAGATTCTGTAGCGACGCAGCCTCCGTCCGTCGTGAGCGCCAACACTGCTAATGGCTAAGCAAATTTTAATCGACGACTCTTAAGAAGCCATTTGAGTTTTAAATTTTCATTCAAATTTCAGAGTTTCTTAGATCAACTTGTTTTACAAAAGTTATTTCTAAGGTATATATGCTATGCCTATACTTATGTGTAATGTATTTATAGACGACATATTTTTGGTCTTTAATTATTTATATCTATAAATACTATTATAATTATATTTAATAATGTTTCGTTCTATCATTTTAAAACCATAATAAAATACTAGATACTGCATCCATCACTGCTTTGCACACCAGTCCTACTATATGAAATTTATAGTACGAGAAGGTTTATACGAAAGTATAAAAAAACCAAAGCAAAACGGATTTGAACATAAATATAGGTACAGTTTGAAAGACACAAAGACTTATTTAACATTAAGGACCATTATTATATGTAGTACTTATATCTTATAAGAAAAATCTATACACTTCTTAAGGAGACAAAGATTAATTTATGAACTTCGTAAAACGTGGAGTTTTATTATTTCTAAGCTCTCATTATATCACTTGATAAATAGTGTTGACAGCTTATTTCTTCAATATCTTTTGTATTGTTTATCAAATAACAAAATGTTATTTATGGTGTCGTACATAATGTAAAATTCCCTCTCCCAAAATCGTTCTATTGTATTGACAAAATGCACACCGGTGTCGGTATTACAAAATGGCAGCCAGTCGTGTCCCGGACCGACATCATGGAGAAACTATTTAACACAAATTTACAATTTCACCCAAAACGTCATTGTATAAACCTTATATTCTTGACGTTAGGTTTGAAATCCTATTGATTTTAAATTTGGTGCTGTTGTAGTTTGTAATATTTGAATAGATTGAAAGTATATGAATATGTTGAGTGCACACGTCCGGGACGAGTGTTTACGAGTGCCTCGTGAGCGGATTACTGCGAGTGCGGAGTCGCCAGATCTCTTTATAGCGCTATGCAAAAGTGAAGCAAGAAAATATTTTTTTATTTATTTTATCATAATTTCAGAAGTATTAGTCTATTTCTTATAGAATCCAACAGGTAGGGAAAGCAGCAACAGCAGATATTGGGCCGACACGAGCGGAGAAGTAGGTTCCACCATCTTACAGAATACCGTCGTGAAGTAGATTTCTCTCTCCATGTAACTTTTGCCAGTTTCGGATGTCGATGGTAGCATTGTTCACATAACATTTGGTTACCCGCTTTCTCTTCCCAGAATAGACCCTTCCTTTGCTATGTCCTAAATATTGACATATTGGATAATTTCCAGAAAAGAATAACGAGCAGTTAAATCCTATCAAATGTTAACAATATACACTATATTGTTAACATTTGACAGCGTTTGTTCAGCTGCTGCTTATTTTTTACTATCATTTATTTCAACACGTGATATTCATGGCGTAAGTGGCCGCCATAATCAGTCTGCAACTAGACGCGTGTTGAGCATTGGTCACATTGTGTCGCATAGTACCGCTTCGAGTCGCGTTGCATTACCGCGTTTGTCATTCAGTGCGACGGAGCTCGACGCGATACTATGCGACATGATGCAACCTGTTACATGCGACTGATTATGGTGGCTGCATAAGTCAAAAATACATATGACTACTTGCTATTCTCGTGGCATCGCATTAATAAGTTTGTCCTGCACCCGGCCAACCCGATGTCGGGTTGGCTTGTTTTGGTTTTAGATTGTAGGAAATCATATTAGGTTATTAAATTATTTTGGCTTAGAGAAGTAGACACAACATTTTGTACGGCCCTGGCTCATCTCTTTCGCTTTACCTTCGCGTTGTTTTTAACGAGTTATACACTTACATAAACAATCACAGAAAGACACTTTTTTAGGGTTTCCAGTACTGCTATCACTATTGAATATGTAGCTCAATATTTTTAACTCTTTTTTATTCAAACGCTGCAAGATAACTTTAAAATTGCCGTATCATTTTTGAACAATCTGAATAAGATCGTCCATATTTGATGACATGATGGCAATGAATTTAATTTCGCGCAGGGTGTCTGCCATGGGAACAGAGCTGGCCCCTCCCCAACTATTTGTACTCTGTCCCTCTGTGTACAGCGAACGCATCGCTTTAAAGCATTCTACAATATTGCTAGAAGTATAACACTCGCGTACTCTTGTATATTATGTTTTATTTATATTTTGTTCTATAACTTAAGTGCGACCACACTCCACGTCAAGTATATTTTTTGAAATTTGTACACACGTCTATACGTGTAAAATGATTATCAGTTACAACAGAAAATGTTAGTTCACCTTTTCACAGATGTTCCGTTATTGCGGTTGTAAAAAAAGTTCTCATATTTTGGAAATGAAATGAGGGTTTGGTTTATCCAAGTCGATTTTACATAGAACTATATATGTAGAAATGATTATACGCTGTTACAAATATAATTAGAATATTTTTTCGTAATATCTACATAAAGATACGTAAAATGAAATCTCAGAAGTAAACTAACTGGGAAATACCAATTGACGAAATGTGCCTACAATAATTTCGTTAGTTAAATTCGAGTCGTTAACACAGAGAGGCAAGCAGAGATCAAAAATTTCCATTCGACAAGAGCCTAAAGAAATGAGAGCCGTTATCATTTCTTCTGTATCCGTATATGCCCGTTATGACATTACTTACTCCGCTTTTCTTCTTACACTATTGGCTACATAATAAAGTTTTGCTTAGTATCCAATAGATTGTTAAATTATAAATAGTTTGTTTCGCGTAGACTACGACGAGCGGACACAGATATAAGCGCGTGTATCTGTCCGTATGTTATTAACAGTAGGAAATGGTGTCGTATATTATGGAGCGAGCGAATCAAATGATCTTGTAGATAAACGTCGATAAACTGCCAGGAACATAAAGCCGTCTGACATGTCAATAGGGATATGTTCCCTGGATCGAGACAACGTACAAATCGTTGCACGGTAATTTGAACTTTATGTTGACTGATATTGGTGCTATTGTAGGTGTTTGGTAATATGCAGGCATCTTGTCTGTAATCCAGGATCACTGGGAGTCGAGCGTAATTTCGAGGTTTAGTTTCGTCTTTGAAGTTGTATGTAGTAAGAGATGTTAGTACAATTTTTTTTTGTATTTTGTTTCTAGCTTAACTTACATACTTACTCCGCCCGCAGGCGCAGTGATCCAAAGTAGGTGGCTCCCGACACAACGCTAGGTCGGCGGCCAATCGGGGTTCCGAGACACGCTCTCTTGACGTTACGGTCCTCTTCCGTCCTCAACCGGTGGCCCGTCCAGCGGAGTCTCTGGGCTTTGGCTTCTCCCATGACATTTGGTTCACCTACCAGCCTCTCTAGCTTTAACTAACCTGATTTTTTTAAGGTAAAATATTAGTTTGTTATTTTAAAGTACATAAACATCTGTTACGCTATGAATGGTTACCCTAAGAATTCGGTCGCCTTCTAACCCGGAGAGTAACGCCTCAAACTGAGGCAATAACATTGAACTCATCAGTCAATTACCTCAATCGACGTCTTTATACTTTTAATCAGCTTTATTTTGAATTGAGCCAAGTCTTATATTATTACTGAGTATTAGATTACAATAATATTGAAACTCTCATGATGATTCTGATCTAGTTTTTAAAATCATAGTATATTTATGTCATGTCCTACTTTACTTTTCTTTCAAATTGGAAAAATTCTTCAAATTTAAGAGCATACCATTGTACCTCTTCAATTACTTTCAAAACTAAGACTCCTTCAAGATTTAAGTAAACCGAAAATGGATTAGGTTCTAGAAATGATGGAAAATATGAATTGCTTTTAACTTTTACCAGATAACTATGACTTTTTGCTGAAAAAATGTCTTCGAAATTTTGCCAGAATTGCGAAGAAAGTAAATTTCACCTAAAATAATTGGTAATAGCATCTCTATGTATATCCGGCGATCGGTGTCAGTGACGCACTTGCGGCAGTAAGATTAGCGGGTGACGTCCGCCGGCACCGCGACTTAACTGCGGGTTAAATTTAACCAGAGTCGGCGCCGACCTTATGTTCTTCCTTATATATTTACTACTTTTTTCCGCGTTACAGGTTTCCACTCGAAAACCTATTTACCGAAACGTGACAACCTATTTTTTAAAGCTAAAATTATTTTATTTGTATTATTTATACATAGTATATAGCGAAGTTGCCTTCCGTGTTTATATTTATACGCTAACTCCTAAACCACGCAACAGATTTAGAAACGGTTTACACCATCATGCAGTTAATTTATACCAGATTTATATGTATTATGCCATGATTTTTTTAAACTTATGACAATTCTTGTAAATGGCTACAGATTTTGTTTATATTTTAAATATGTTTTTTTTTAGTCACGACAGATTCAGTAGTGTTATTTAAATTGTTATTTTCTCTATACTGTTTTAAAATAATTGGTATGTGATATCGAATGCCAAACGCCCTCCGTCCCCTTGTTTGCCAATTATATGTTTTTTGTTTGCCCCGAACTCGACTCGGTCAGCGTTTTAATTCACAGAGGATCAGTTGTACGCAGGGAGCAGGGGGTAGGTTCTGATGATTCTTGCTTTATTTACATTTTACTTTTCAATACACCGCCTGTTTCGATACGACGTTTTAGCTTATATGTTTTGCTACAAAGGTGCTTTTTACGGCAATGGTAGTTTTTATTGTATTTTTCTTACTTATTATTTCATTCCTTACGTCTGATTTTTAAGAAACTATATTAAGTAGCTTTAGTGCCTCAATAGATTCTTTCCCGAAATTATTTT
The DNA here is from genome assembly GCA_000931545.1 of Papilio glaucus. NCBI lineage: Eukaryota > Metazoa > Arthropoda > Insecta > Lepidoptera > Papilionidae > Papilio > Papilio glaucus. Next base: position 354,444 of record JWHW01059814.1, read on the forward strand.
TAAAATTCTTCATTTTCTTTTCGTTATTTAATTTATATTAAAGTTATTTCTATGCTTTTATGTAATTTAAGTTTATATTCGTATATGTTAGTCGCATATACACAAATATTTGACGGGTGTTAAAACTCTATATTACTGCTAGATTTATCCATACATAAAATAATAAACTGCCTGACTGATTTATCATTGCACAACCCAAATTACTGGGTCTAGGGACTTGGAATTTTGCACAGATATTTCCGGATTGCACGTATTTTTCTAAATTCATCCTCTAAAGGAAAGTTGATATGGAGAAATAATATTTATCCATTGCAAGTTGACCTCAGATCTATATGATCTATCATATTAGATTGGGTTCGGCTTAGGCTAGACATTCGGTTATATTTAATTGTTCTCAACTTCTAACTTGTTCATTTCAACTTGTACTTTATAATACTACAATAGATAGTGTAAATAAATAATATATGTGCGTATTTCACAAATAACAACCAAAGCATAAAAATTCTTCATAATTAAGTCGTGATGTAAAATAATATCTAATAAATTTGCGCTTGCCGCCGTACCAGAAGGGTAGGCAGAGATTACGTATCACCATTCGGCGTGATCCTGGTACACGTCTCTCACTTCTTCTACATCCATACATCTAAGCATACTGGTATTTCTTATATCGCCTTTCTTTAGTATGTCACTAATCTGATCGATATAAGTTCTCCTGGGACGTGCCCTGCCGCTACTGCCACTCACTTTGAAGGCAGGAATGAAGATGAGAGTATCAAGATAAATTTATGTTGCAAAGGCCCTTTAAATCTATAGTTCGCTGAATCTTATTTCTACTTATTATAACATTTTCTTTTTGTGTAAATGCAATTTGATCTATTTTTGATGGTTTTAATTAGCTCGTTGATAGATATATATGTATTTTCGGAGAAGTAGTTGCTGGTAACCTTATTGACGGTTCTTACAGCTTCATCGAATACAGGGCTCGCGATCCGAATGATCTTGAGCTAAAAAATAAAAATTCTAGGTCCCTAATGTAATCTAGGGGCCTAGTTGCTGGATTTAGCAGCTATCGGTCTGGGTGATAGATATATAAGTAACAGTAACAATGTATACAATAATATTCTCTATGAAGTCTTTATAACTATTGATATTTTATTCTTTTCAATTTAAAATACTAATTTAAAAGAAAATAATAAATAAATAGGGTTTAGCATTAAAACTTTGCGTAATATGCAGACAAACTTTACATAACCAGTCTTTAAATATATAATTAATTTGCAGCAGCAAATGCGACCCCAAAAAATGTCAACAGTTCATTAAAAGCTAGGTCCCCTGGTCCTTCAAGCGTCCAATAGCGGACCCCAGTTTCAAACAACACTGGATATTATTTTTAATCCCTTAATGGCGTCCCAGATTTGATTACGGGGGTTGCGCTGATTAAAAGGGTGGGTCGAGTGAGTTTTTTTTGTGTTATTTTCGGGTTTCATATTTATTCGGGGGCGATACGTTACTCGCATGGCTGAAAAGTATTAATTGGGAAATGTTTTGGTTATTCGAAACATTGGATATTTAAAGAACGTGACACTATGTTGAATTCATTTAAGCTTGGATAATTAACTGACTTATTGATTAAAAAAAAACTTGTTAACAATTGGGATTGTATGACGTTTGGAGATTTCACGAAATTCATTCAATGTTGTGTGACATCATAAACTTATATGTAATATTTTTTATTTAATCTTTGTTTCTTATAGCGTTGTTAACAACTTTGGAATGATAACTGTGTCGACCAGATTCATACAATTTCTATTGATTATAGCTTCTGATTGACGTGGTCACAATTGGAAGAGCTTTGAATTTAGAAATATATCAAGAACAGCGTGTCAAATGTCGATGCAAGAATAATATAATCTATATGTATTTAAAAATTAATCCCTATTTCTCTTGGTCACGGAATCACGCATGAACGATGTCGCAAATTATTTCTTTTTTGTTTGTTATTGTCAGGAGTAGGTTCTTATTAAAGAAAAATAAAAAAAATTGCTTTGTTGTTGTCGGAAAATTAGAATATTTAAGAAAACTTACGACTGTTTTAACTTTTCTAATATAGGTATAACCTTAGCGATTTTGGTATAGTTGTTTGACATTTGGCGCGACTACCATTAGTAGGAGATGAATGTCTGTATGGGGAAACTACCCGTGCGAAGCCGGGGCGGGTCGCTAGTGTTAAAATATTTCTTAGCTTAAATTTTAATGTGCTTACTTTCCAATAAGTGAGCGGACTTGCTGATAATAGCTTGAACAATATAAACCTATAGCTTTTAAATTGTATTTGAAACGCGCACTTACAAATTACCATTTGAATGTTAGCGTTTTAAAGTTCACATATTACGAGGTCATTGTTATTGTAAAAGTGGCGATGTGAGCATGCTAAGGGGGCAAACATCCGTCGGTGGTCCGGACCGGGGACCACTACTGTAGCTAAACATTGCATTAGTCCGTATCATTCAAGACTAAAACGACTTAAGTGCTTTGCTCTTAAAAAGGATTCAAGGCGTTATCATATTGAGGTAAGAAAGGTTTAAAGGATCGTACACACGAGCGGCGCGCCAAAGCTGGCCTGTGTGTTTTATTAATTAGTATTTCCCAGAGACCTCCGCCGCGTGGCGCTATGGCGACGTCCAAGGATGTTGTGTTTGTTCTAATAATGGACAAATGTCTTTCGTTCGGTGCGATTCCTTTGTCATTTCTACTTGAAGTATACCTACGGTGGGCAAATGGTGTACACAATAAACGAAATTTGTAAGATTTTTCACGTACCACTAACCCTTTTTACTGATCATTCTTCATATAGGCAACTGCCATGCCATGGATACAATAAAGGATTACATTTTCTCGTACATCATGTGAAAACTCTAAACTTGATGGCGGATCAACTTAGAGTCGAAAATCTTATATTACTCCACAAGTTACTTATTTTATTTTCTTTCTTTTCATCTATTTTATAACTAAATCTGCCTTCTGCTTGAAGGTTAACTATATTTTTAATATAATAAAACTAAACACGTACTAGCATTGGGAAATTTTGCAGAAATTTCTATAATTAACTAAAATTTTCTATAATTAAGTTGAGTGAAAGTTAGTATAGAGAAACATTTATTTTATAATGTATGTTGACCTCAGATCCATATGTTCAATCATAGTAAAAATTTTTAATGCTAGAAGGTGGAAAACCAGGAAGTAGGTCACCTGATGCTAGGTGACCGCTACCCATAGACATCCGCAGCAAGCAAACGAGTTGCAGATACATTGCCTACCTTTAATGGACTGAAGATAGACATGAAAAATTATGTTTCCTTTTCTTATCCTTCCCCTCCTTCTCTTTCCGTTCCCATCCCATCCTTATTAGGAAAAAATGGGAAAAGAAGGAGGACTGAAATTGGGCATCCGGAACCTACCTAATAATGTAATAAAAAATGAACTATGCCAAGAAAAAAATATTCACGGATGCACTTGTGAACAAAGCTATAAAACGACACCATTTCGTATGCCACTGGCAACATAGACTTTCCAGACACAAAAAAAAGTTATCGGTTGACGGTCGCGTCGGCAACGGCAGGACAGCTAATTAGCACGGCATAAGCAAACTGTTTTAAAGCTACCGGGGTACGCAGAGTCAATGTTTGTCTTGTCCGCTCTACGGTCTATGGCCTGTGAGCGGCGAACGATCATATTGTCATAATGTTTTTTATCCCTTCAGTGTAAATATACTCCACAGAGGTTGTATATTGGAAAATTGTCTATGACAACAAAAAGCTTTACCTGTCAGTTGTAACAGGTTCTTTTCAATAGTTAAGTAAGACAAAACCCTTAAAAACGTCTTCAGAATATAATATTAATATATAGTAATTTGAAAATAATTCACACAGTACCTTATCTTACATAACATATTCTTAAAATATAAAATCTATGTCTTGTTAATCGGATAGCCGCGTTTTGGATTTGTTGGTTCACTCGTAATTACGTTCCTCTTGGCCAGGACACTTGCTTAAGTTTATAATAATTGTGTAATTTAAACGGCACACTTGTAAAACGGATGGGCGATGGAATCAAAGGCTCCTAGAATAGCACATGAATACTCCGTCCGATTATGACGCGGTACCTTCATAAAAAAATAAGTAGCCTTGCCTAGCTGTGACGTGGAGATGAAGGCAGATATTACGAAATATTTGGCTTGGTCCTGAATCCTAACACAACTTTCGCTCTCATTATATCATACACGTCTTCGTACAATTGTAAGAAATCAATAATTTTAAGAAATTGCACACACTATGCTGTTTTTCATTTATGATTCATGCATAAGTGAAACCATCAGTATTTTTACTTTTCGAAACCATTTTGTTTAAAACATGATCAGAGTATTAATTAAAATATGTCTCCAACAAAAAATAGTTTTAAAAATTCATACACTTGACTTTTCTTTTACTTGTCTCCGATTTTTCGTTTCTTTATTAAATTTAACATTAAATTTTGGGATTACTTAATTAGACAAGCTTAAAAATTTACATTTTATAGTTGTAGGTAATGCAGTTTTTTCTCATCACAAACCTTCCAATAAATGACCTCAGAGGTTTTACGACGTCGACAAACTTTAAGTTTACAATTGCCACCTCCTAAAATGGACCTTCGTCATCTGTGATAAAGATTGCGGGGGCTTTCCTTAATATTTGTTTATGTGTGAAAAATACCGAATGAATCACTTTGACGCATAAAAGTTACGAATTAAAAAGGACAACATCGGACAAAGAGACCATTTTGCATTATGCTGTGACAGTCCTCCTTGTGATGCCGCTCTTTTGTCTTACAAATCTAACAGACGTACCAAATTTAATTTATAATTTTTTATTCTTCTATTGTCTTCGTAGACTGCGATACTTGTGAGAGCCAAGTGGAGCCAGTGGACATCCACAACCGTGACTGTTTGTGAGAATTAATTAATTACATAATTTTCCAATTGAACTTTGTGCATTATTTTTCCTCCGTCAGCTAATCATCGTTGTACAATTTATTTAAACTTAAGACTGATCGGAGTAACTACACTCAGAAGTAGTATATTGAGTAAATGATTGTTCTGCGTTACGTCTAATGAGTCAGGTATTGCAAGTACAAACCTTCCCATTTCTTTTTTCCCTCTATTTGTTTATCTATACCCCTATGCTTTCATACCAAGCGGCTGACAATGAATCGATTACTATTGATTGTTGCGGATTTTGATAACTATGACAATATAAGATGAGCTCCTTGATTGTTTTCTTTCTAGTTATATAAAATGGCAATTGAAAGGGAGAGCAAGTATTGTCATTAGCGCTAAATATAAGAATTATCTAACGTTAGAAATATTTTAAAAAAATTTACATACCAAGTTCTTTAATTCATCTTTATCTAAAATTGTTTATTTCTGCCACTTCTACGTATTCGTTAGCTCTGTACAAAAGGCATCAATAGTTCTTTGTACACGGTCGGTGTAAATTCGGCCTCTCAGTGTCGCCGCGGTCATTTTAACACTGCACCGCTAATTGGACACTTAAGGTCCGTCTTAAAGGGTCACTTAAAACAGTTTTATCCGTGGTCCCTCGAGCCGGACACGCACCGCGTTGATGTTGCCGCCGGTTTTAGCTGCGAGTGTCTTCTTGTATTAAGCGTTTTTACTACGAGATTAGTCAATAAAAAGATTATGGCTTCGAGGGAAGTGATTTGACGGATTAAAATTGGGGTTCTAATTAGTAATATGTTTATAAATATATATCTGTTTTCCTAATTTATTTCATTTATCTGAAGATTTACGATTTTTTGTGATGATGGGATAATCAAATTCCGATAAACTGGTAACAGCAATTTTTGCCTTGAAAAACAACTCATAACTTTGAAATTTAATTTAATCTGTAAAAATTCAGTCAAAGAAAAAAGCCCTTCATAACAATCCATCGATTCAAGTAGACAGAGATCACAATGGCTTCGTACTGACAGAATGTATGACACATAAAATGAAAACTATGAGGATACACGAGGTAATCTATATTTATTTACGTTTATCAGTTGTTTTTGGCAACAAACTAGTCTGTGAGAGAAGAACATAATCTATAGAAATGTGACTTTGGTCGGTTTAAGCACATTCATCCTCGAGTGCTAACACAGGATGAATGTGTGAATATTTAGATATTTCTAATACAATATTCAACAACAACAAAAATAAGCAAAGATTTCCATTTGGTTAACTAATTATGTTGATTTGATCTGATATTACTGAAATATCTGTTGGTAAGTCAGTTCAAAAATTGAACGCTAATTTAATAACAATTTATTTGATTTCCTTATCAGATATACACTAACGGTCGAGTCAATACTCGCCGTTTGTGATTGTAACTGTGGTCTCCAGATTTGGGAACAAACTAACCAATGTATAATGACAATGTGAAAAAATAATTCTGCTAATAAGTTTTATGTGCGTACACGATTTGTTATAACGTAAACTCTAAACTATTTCACATTACAATTATTTAGAAGGCGAGTCTGAATGAAGTGATAATGAGTTTGTCACATGTCTACCTAAAATAGAAGAGAAAGAACTGGGACGAGGTTCTTTAAAGAAAGACTGTACAATGTTTACCTTAATACCACGTAGAACAGTATAGTTTTGAAGACGTGAATAATCCTAGAATTAGAACTATATTTTCAAATGTTTAAAATTATGCTCTAATACAAAAAAAAAAGGTTGGGCTGGTTTTGCTTCTACGTTACTTAGCCTGCGATAAACAGATATAATATTTGCTATATATATATCGTCGGAAATGTTATTAATTTTGTTGAAATTGTGACAAAAAGTAAAGTGAAAAAGAAAGAAGAAAATGTGTATTTCGAAAATATTTTGGAATTTACGAAAATCACATTATGCTGTGAAACAAGGTTTATATCTCTGCATTGTCATTACTTCGAATTGTTAACAATATTCGCTAATTTGCTATCATAAACAATCCTATGTGTCTGGATTCCTGAAAACGATAATGGATGAAGGGCTGGACATTCCATTCTTTCCCTTTATCTAATAAACTTGATATACTTCATGCTGTTGTGGCAATGACGGGACCATTCCAATAGACCCCTCAGTCTAACCCCACACTGTCTACGTACTAGACAGTCGAGAGATCATAAGAGTTTTGTAGAGCGCTTTCAAAAGTGGAGGGGCAAGCCGTCATATAGCCTTAAGTCACGCAATACATGAATTAAGGTGTCCACGGTGCCCATGGATGTTTACTATACACTTATTTTTGTATTTTATTTATGAGTCTTAGTTTAATATCTTCAGACCTTTACTCGGTTATGGACTTGTCACGTAATATACTTAGTACTGTAGTAGCTCATGTGAAAACAATTTTAATACAACAAACAAACAACCTTAAAAAGATCCCGCATTCTCGGCTGACAATTTTGCCAATTTCCAAGTCTTAAACAAATGTTATAGTTCTATAGACTGAAACCTTATGAACACCAATAAATCTATGTATAATTTAAGAATGTCTCAACCCTCCCCGATCGCGCCGACGTCACCCTCGATTTGCAAAACAAATTAGCCCTCCTTAGCGACGGCCGCCCGTTCACATCGAATTCACCCTTTATATTGAATTATTAAACTGCAAAAGTTTTATCAAAAAAAAGCAAAACAATTTCAGTGAAATTGTTGTAAAGATTTAAAGTCCTTTTCAATATTTAAAGCGCCAATAAGCATATATAAGTCTAAAACGTTACGGTCAATCCAGTTTGAATTGTTGGCAATAATTAATATTAATTATAATTAAAACATATCAAATTATAATCAAAACATGGTTTTACGATCAATATTTAAAACATAGTTTTTCCTCAAAGCCATCAATTTAATCATTAGGCGGTTCCCGATATGTCCACTAATGGGTAATCCGATAATCATATTAGGGCGTTCATTGTACAGCATAATGGACGAGACGTAGGGGGGACGCGCCGTGATGCAGACGCTGCATATATTCAACTATCTGAATACATACATACATATATCTACGAATATAGGAATCTATTGATGAAAGGCGCAAATACTAAATAGGAATAGGAAGAAGATTTATCTAATTATAAATGCGAATTAATTTTATTTGCTTATATATTAACGACTCAATCATCATGAAATTTTGCACACACATTTTCATGGGTAGAGAGAATGACACTTGGGGTTTACTTACCCTTTATCTCGAAAATAAAACTTTTCCGTGGTGCATAAAACCTTCATTTACAATATCGGTTGCCGTGGTAGTGATTAATGTTTCAAAACTAACAACAATTTGACACATGTTACTTATAATTCTAAGTTATTATACGTGCAATCATCGTACATAAATTGCCAAAAAATGAGCAACATTATACTTTTAAAACAAAGTCCCGCGTCTGTCTGTACACGCGATAACCTCAACGCAACCTTGGTGAACGATAAATACGATAGAGAGTAAAGCTGTACATAGAGCACATAGCTCTACGTGCGAAGCCGGGGCGCACTAAACATAATCAAAGATTGCAGTGTATTTAATGGCGGGAGTGGCGAGGCTACGTGAGAAACGACATCTGTCGCGGCTGATAACCGACACCGGCCGAATTGCCGCTAAGGTCTTTAATGTTCTACCCTACCTATATTTTGAACAACCCTGAAACACACATGAAGTAAAGTGTTAATTGTCATGTATACATTTTTTTTACTTTTAACAAAAGTGTGTTTCCATAATCTTTGCAAAGCACGCGTGTGATGTGGAATAAAGTACCCATAAGGCGTCTGCATATATAGCCTTCCTTTGAAGGATGAAGGGGGGACAAAGAATCCTTTTTCCATCCATTCCTTATTAGAAATGGAAAGAGGAGTAGAATTAGACCTCCGGCGCCTCACTTATCAGAGACGCATCTCGTGTTTAGTTAGTTAAAATATAAAATATCAATATTTTGCGTTTAAATAAATGAGGCTGCATTTACATAATATTATATTCGTTCCTAATTTTCAACATATTGATTATTATTTCTGTAAAATGGTTACGCAAACAAAAGACAAGTGACGTCTTCCTCGTTGCTCGGCACAACGCTGATTCCGCGTCACAGACTCTAATGTTTGCCGCAGAACGGTCTGATTAATAATCACCCTTCTGAATTAATAACAGTGGTAATTGAGATGTTTGCGGGGCGGCCGGGGTCGTGCCCCTTGTTATTTGAGCAAGGATTCATATTTAGTCATCCGAAATTATGCTGAGACGCGGCCGCCATTTTATATTCAGATAGCTGTCTATGTGAGTGGAAGGAGTGACGGGATGGTTCGGGTTCTGTTGGTTCATTATTATAAATATTACGAGGGGTTGATACCAAGCAAGATACGTAACAAAATAATATATTTATTGAACACAATTTTGACGAAAGATATAATTTTGTAAAGTTCTACAAAATTATATCTTTCGTCAAAATTTGCTATATATATGAGCTAAGTCATAAAACATGCTTTTGTAAGAAAGATAAGTTTTAACTTAATGTACTGTACATAATGCGCTGTTGCAATTCCGTTAAAGACATTATTGTTTAAGCTAACGTTTGATACGAAGAGACTAGATCGGTTATCGGCCAAGTTAAGGAACTTAGACCATCGTAACTTGCCATCGATATTGCAGTTATGCGCCCCACTTCGAAGTTTCTAATGAAAATAAGTTGCCGCATGCCGAGATTGTTCGCAAGTGTGCAACACTATAATTAAACTAGTGACTCGCCCTGCCTGCGCCCGGATTGCGTTAATTTTGTTAATTCGATCGCTACCAAACTCAACAGGAACATCCGCTAGGACAATCTGAACGTGTCTTGAAAATTCATCAAATTCATTCATCGATATCGGTCGACCGAGCCGTTTTGGAGTCTTTAGGTAACATACATACATCGTCTTTTATGTATATTAATTTCTGCTATTTATGAACACATAATGTATACCCACTACGTCTCCTTATCACTTCTTAAAAAATCTTTAAGGCTTCATTATAATGGTCTCTGACTATAAGCTCAAATACAAACAACGACAGTATATGTTGTAGTGCATGACATTTTCGCCTTCTTTAACAGAAAATATTATTTATTAGTTTAATATGACAACACTAATATGTTGTACTTTGTGTTATACAAAATATACAACGGTACACTTTTGCATTCACGTGTACACGTACAGTATTGAACAAAGAGCATTACAAACAAAACAGTGCTCAAAAATTCAAAAGTCAAATTACTATTCATGTACTATTCAGCAAAACAAATTACATTGCACTCGACGTCAAGTTAAAAAGATTCTTTAAAAGCCCTGTCATTTCAAAACAGCACCGAGTGTATTACCCTCAATCCCCCCTCCAATTTACCCCTAACTATTCTACGGTGAAGGAGGCGGCAAAAAAAATAATACACCCACTTTTAATTCAGTCTTTCAGAGCGACAGTTGACACAAAGGATGGATTATTAAAGGGGTAATAGAGGGCTGCGACAGGCTACGAAGGGTTAATTGCTATGGGTGCACAAGGACTGTGTACACACATAGACGCAGGGGCACGACGGTACAGATATTAAATATGGTGGAACGTTTGATTTGAACGCGAGTAAATGTAGAAACTCAAACAAAGAATTTGTACGGAAAAATACCTTTAATTATATATTTAATCGGGTTTATGTGTACTTAGATACGTAGATTAACCTGCGCTTAATTTCAATTGCACACAACAAACACAACACGCAAACAACTAAGACAAAAGTTGAACTTTTGATTATATTATATTCAAAATTGAAACTTTAATAAAGTCAACAATGCAATACTGATCAGTACTTTTCGACCTCGATGTGTTTGCGTGTCGATAATACATCTCAATGTACGATAATAAATAATGAATACACGTGGAATTATTAAATTCACGCACGCTGCGGTTTGCGATTTGCAATTAGTGGTTTGAATTCGGCGGTGGCTGCGTCATTTGGCGTAATGTCACCGGCGACGCCATGTTGTTGATATGCGACAATTGTCCGCAAAACCGCAAAACTTTTGTTCGTGTAGGTATTTACAATGAAATCGCACAGATGCACGATTATAAATTAAGTCGTAGGGCAAGTCTTATATTATTAGTTATTAATTTATAAAACGAGTAAATTAAATAATTCCAAAAAAACTATCTTGACGAGTACAACCCTGGAGTGCTATTTTACAGCCAACGCTTTAGAATACTCTGAAGGTCACTGTAAACCATTCGTTTATTTACTTAGTAACATGAAAAAAGTCCAGGAAGAGTCATGTATTGAATGTCTTTCGAAACGTAAATTGCTTTATTAGTTGATTTTTTTATAACAGCGTAAGTCATATTTATAGGTGTGAAATATATTGAGGGCGAGTACACAATAATGAGTGATGGCTCACCGTGCGAAATAAGTGTGAACAATTACTATATGTGAGATAGGGTTGTAGATTTTTGGTTAAAAATATCTTAATTAAACAACATGTGAGTTGGTCGTAAACCAACTTGTGACCTGCTGAGTGCCTTGATTGTAAAACTGTGGATACATTTTAAATCGATTAGAAAAACATGATTTTTCTATTACTTACAGTAATTACCGTAATGTTTTTAATTCCTTTCCAAAGTTCTCCTTAAAGAAGCTACTTATTAGCATGGTTACCTACTCATGCCACTTATTTTACGTTAGCAGTAAATGTAATAAATCTTAAGAAATTCAATAATATTTTGAGGGCCAGTGGCCAGCCCTGCAGAGTGGCGGACAATTTTCCATGAAATTTGCATAATTGCAGCGATAACATGCGACAGGCCCGCGCGCGTGGCTCGATCGCACCGCGCGCTCGCTCAATTAACGCTACGATTAATGACTGCTGTTGTGTCGTGAGTGTGAACCTACCTTTATATTTTATTGATTGAACTATATTTTACGTGTTGAAAAATGTTTTATTACGTGTTTTATTTATTTATAAAAATTGAATCCAGTGTTTGAGTGGTAAATAAAACTCACACTTTATGGCCATTATAGATAAATCAAATACCACAGTGTCAGTAACTTACCCAGTACATTTCAATCCCAGCAGTTTATTCCAATACTGCCTAAATGTCAGACGTTCCATAGCCAGCTAAATTATATTATTCAGATCTCAGATTAGGTGATTATATAATTATATCGGTACATATGCTATATAGAAATTGTCCTAAATGTAACGCCGAATTGTTTTTAAATAATTAGCTTTATCTGTCAATATTTATGTTCATCTTCAAGGACACCGCAATATAGCGGTTAAATTGGATTAATTAAATTAAATTGGAGTTAAGATTTAATAAACGATACACGAAAAATATATTTATAATATTTAAACATATATTTTATTTACAACAAGGAAGAAATCAACAATACGAAATAATTAGGGTTCGAACCTATAGTAAGTAACGATCATAAGAGTTCGTTCACACAGGCGACTGGCACGCGCGGCGCGACATCGCGACACCGCAAGCTATTAATCAAACTGTCGCAATCAACTGCGACGTTTTACCGTGATCGATTTATATTGTAGCGTAAATTGGTGTGAGGTGACTTTGAGCAGCGTTAAATGCTGCCTAAGTCACAATGTCGTGGTATATCGTCCTTGGAATTGGGAAACAATTTACCATGGGTTCGCAATTCGTTCGATTTCTGTCTACACTATTTCTGGTTTATGCTTAATGTTTCACGATAGCCGTGAAAGTGGAAGATGTAGTAAGCTTCTTATAATTTATGGAATAAAAGTTTCGTAAAATATTTTATTTAGGCTATTCAAGCGTTTTAATTAAACAGTGGTAAGAGCCCGCAACAACGACATCTGTTGCACGAATGGACCAGCTCGACCGATGTGAGGTGCCGGAGGCCTAATCCAATTCCTTCTCCCCTTCATATCATTTTCCAATAAGAGAAGTATGGGAAGAGGAAGAGGATTTGACAGGGGATGGAATGGATAGGAAAGGGAAATATGCTCTTTTTGTTTATCCACTTTGTCCACTAAAACTAGGCAACGTATCTGCAACTCGTTAGCTTGTCGCAGATGCCTATGGGTAGCGTACATTTATTTTGGATAACCCGTTTGTTCGTTTTTCATCTTCTATATAATAAAACATAGTATTTAATTGAGTTCTTTGCAAAAAGTCGCTCAAGTGGCCAATCATTTTGATATCTTTCGGTTGGAAGAGTTGGCAATTAATAGTTCCCCTTTCTAGTGAACTCGATTGAAGCAAATGAAAAGGGAAAAAGGAACTAGCGCAAAACTGCTGGCTTCATTAGCGGGGTCGGCATGGGATGACGTGGATAGAAATTCATTAGATTGTACCAATTGCTCTCCAACGAGTGGATTTTATTAATATATTTTTGAATAGGCTTAAAGCAACATTGATCATGTTGCTTGTCAAGGCTTAACCTTCACATATAATGTAGGTAACGAAGGTTTATAATGTTGTAAAGCACCTATTACCCATTATCATTTTGGTTATATATTTTGTAAAGCTGCTATCTATGAATCCATATTTACTAATTTTCCAATTTGAAAGCGAACATACGTTATTAGATACGAAAATATGACATACTACAAATTTCTATTGAAAATGTAGCAAACGTGGCCACTTCTAGTATTGTACTTAGATCCGTGCGCATAGAGCAAATTAAATTGGTCGGCACTCACGAATCATTTGAAATAATACTAACCTTGTTAAAAAATGTACGAATCCGTCCGGATCCAACCGAAAAATTATAACCTTACCTGTTTGCCCTCCCATTCAGAAGTATATTAAATTGTAAATGAAAGTAATGAATACAGTGGTAAAGCCAGCAACAATAACATCTGTTGCACGAAAGGGCCGGCTCGAATGGTGAAATAAAAGAAGACAGTCGTGAAGTAGAAGTACGCCTCGTAAGGTACTGGAAGTCCAATTTCAGTCCACTTCCCATTCTCATCAATTCCTAAAAAAGGATAGGATGGGAAGGGGGAGAGGATTGGACGGGGGAGGGATGAATGGGGAAAAAGAAAATCCTTTTTCCGGTCTATCCCCTCCGATGTCCATTTAAACGTAGCCATCTGTCACTCATTTGCTTGTTGCGGATGCCCATGGGGCCTCAATATCAGCGGGTCAGCGCTTGATCGTTTGTTTATTCCATAAAAAAGGTCTGCAAAATGTTGTAACAACTTTGAAATTTGACATTAAAATTCAATGTTACAATTATTATTTCCAAAATCTGATATATTGTAATTGTTTAGTGTTTAGAGTACATTTGACACAAATTTGAGCGTGAATTTATTCGTTTATTCGAGATTCGCGATAGCCGATTGAATCGATTTGATGTTATCGATAAAGCCGATTTCATTTTGATTCTGGGAATCGATCGGCTTCCACCGATCGGCCGCGCCGTGTCACGGTTATCGGGATTCGTGTTGACAGTTGCGAGAAATATTCGATGTAATAAGCGAGACATTGAGATTGAAACAAACTTCAAAACGATTTTTAATTGATTTTAAGTACTTATTTGAAATTTTTCAAATCGTATTTGTATAGAGTTCGATGACCGTGGGAAAGAGATGGACGAAATGTTCACATATCTTGACTTTATACTTTACTTACCTATGTACCTATTGTATAGATGGCCAAAGACTAGGTTGAAATTTTCACATACCTAGATGATACATACAATACTATACTACCTTAAGTAAGTATCAGTCAAGATTGCTGGGGAACCTCTACATGAATAAGAATGCTATCTTATATAGTGGCAATGTTTATACTTTGTATGATAATAAACAGAATATAATTATTAGGTACATTACATTATAGAAAAATTTGGTTAATCTTTGAATATTATAATATATCACCACTAGATCTTTTTCAGCCCTATTATCAAAATTGAGAAGTGATTTTAAGTGATACCACTTGTCTCTTACTATATCTAATTGCCAAATCAATGTCTCTACTTGCATGATATTTAAAAGTACCCTTAGTGTGGCTTACCTTCACTTAAGGTCAATTTTAGTTTTGTCTCTTAAAAGTGAGATATCAATTAAAAATCATTACGAAATACCATCAAACATCAGTCATATTTAAATCGATAGGAATTTATAAAAAGGTTTTCAATGCTTTCGAACGGTTATTAATCCCACCGTTTAAATACGTATTACGAGTCCCTATCACGACGCACATGGCAACATTACATACATCTGTCAGGCGCGCCCGCCGCGATTTGAAAAAAGAATATCCTGCTTACAATACGTTCCGTTGATACACATTTGAAACCTTGACCGTTTTAAAAAGAACCCTACATTTGATCTTACGTAAGGCAATAGAGGCTTTTGTTATAATGGCACGTTGTATTGCGCGTCGGCAGCGCCGCGGGCGGCAGATGACCGCAACATGATTTATGGCGGGCTGCACTCGATCTAGGGGTGTGATTGAAAAGTCATTACACGGACTTAGTTGACAATGGATGATCGAAATTTAAAAATGTCTGTAATGATCGCAACTAGTGAATATGAGTTGTAGTGAATGTTCAAGAATATAATAGGTAGGTTTTTATAAGTAAACTTTGTATTTGTATTCTTTGCTTATTTCACAGTATCACTCTATGTTTCTGAGTCTTACTGTCGCATTACCTCGTAATTTATTTAGTAAACACAATATTGACTAAACCATTTTTGTTGTAGGCGCTTGTTTTGAGACATTTCCTCTCTTTGTCTCTATGTACGCTTTCTCTCGTATATTAAATAAACTATACTAATCTGTGGTGTTTCTTGTTCTAACTGTGATGGCTCATTCAGGCTGTATCTTAATCATGGTGTGGTAAAGATAATTTTGATTTGCCTTTGCATTTAAGAATGTATCTTCTAAAAAGTAAAAAGCTTTCTAAAAACATTTGTGATTTTATCTTTTCACTAACAATATGTTTGATAATACTCGCAGGAAGCCTTTATCTCTAGAGATGACACAATTTATTATTTTTGACGTAAACTTAAGGCATCAGTAGTTTACAATATAATATTTTTGGATGATTTTCAATCATGCGATTGACATCCCTAATGCGGGCACATTTACATTCGTAAATGTGATCTGTGTAATTATGTGGCTTGTCTCAGCCACGGGCGGTTTGTGGCCCTCGCAGGCTGGACGGTACCAACCGACCGGAGACTCCTGTGTTACGACACCAAACACAATCCTTAACTTGATTAACACTCAGATATCTATTCAATTTGTTGTTAATGTCTTCTGTTACAGACACGATGGCGCTAGGCGCACCGGCCAAACCTTACAAGCTCGCAAACAAATCGACAGAGAAGAATGGATTCCTATCTCTATTTATACAATGGAATTAATGCGGTATCATATATATTTTTTTAAATAATGCTTTTTTTATAAATTACAATAGATAGGTAAGTATTTAGTTAGCCTAATGCTATTACACTAGACAGTCTAAAAATACTAGTCAGTAAATTCATATTAACTTGATATGTGTCCTAATCGTAACTTACTCGGTGTTTATGAGTTACTTGTAAGTGTAGGGTAAGTTAAGTTGCTTTTGTTAAAGGGTTTAATTCTCTCTTCTCAGCTATACACATATCCCATATG
>JWHW01059814.1:371612-396515 GCA_000931545.1 Papilio glaucus
ACCTACATCTTTCCATCTCTTTTTGGTCCCCCTCTGGGTCTTAATGGGATTAATTAGACATTTATAACACCACATTAAACATTATAAGCAATACACCTACTGATGAACAAACATACCATATCTCGGAGCGATTCAATTTATCTGGAATATAAATCTCATAAATCTTCCGATATAAACAAGAAGACATCGATTCCGAGACCCAATCGATAATTTATCCGGCACCATAAATGGCGCATCGATAAAGGAACCAATTTCATCCCACATTGTTTGTCAAAAATTCGATTACGAGGATGACAAAACGAGACGAACAAAAAAAAACAAAACACAATATGGAAACATAATGCGTGGATAGGAACGCATCCCTTGATTAAATGAGGATGTAACGGAACCTTTATAAACGTGTTCCGAAGTTAAAATAAACGTTTTTTTTCTGGCGCTACGTTTTGAAAAAAGAAACGCTCTCATCTATGTTCCCGCGCGGCGCGATGAACGAGGCGTGACATTCGAAATGCAGTGTTGTCAGGTCATAAAAACTTGCAACGAAATACGGAATAGCGTTATTGTAGTTATATTAATGCATCCGACGGCACTTTTTGTCGTTTATGTCGATATATTAAAATGAATAGATTAATGACGTAGCAAAAAGTAACGTAAGTAATAAACAGGATTTGCATTAGCCTTACATTCGCGTTTTACGAAGATTTTGTTTTGACATTTTACATCTCTGACTACCCCATTGGACTTATACAATAATTAGATCGTATTATATTGTATAAATGTAAGAAAAAAAAACTATTCTTTTTTCACGTTTAATAAATTGTTGCTTGTTTATCACCCCTTAAAACAGGGTTATTTGAGTCGTACAGAAATGATTTACGCCGGGGCGGCGGTTCCGTTCAGGTGTCGCGCGCATCTGCTTATATTGTTAGCAGAGCATTGTTCCCGCCGGCTGAATATATGAACTCACATGTAACATATAAAATACCTCTTTGCCTGTCTGTGGCATACGCGCATCCTTAAGTTTGTTTCATTTTTTGATTATCATAATATACTAGTGCAAATACGTATTATTATTATTATAATCGAGACGGTTCTAGAGCAGCCCGGAATATCGTAGACGAATAATAGTAACTCCCTTCTGTATCTTTTCATCCTTATGCAACCGCCATGGTGACACATAGGAACGTTGAGGCTACAACCACCTGCAATCGAGTTTTAGGCGAGATTCAGATACAGTTGGAAAAAATAATTATCGAAGTCCAAAAAACATCAGGGGCTTTCAAACGTGTGCCGACCAAAAAAGTAATCAAAATATTATTTAAATTAATATGTAGGTATATTTGACAATATTTTGGGATCCGAGTTTCGACCTTCCGCTGTTCGGATCCCGGCCACGGTCCGCATGTCGCCGACTCCTGCTCTAAAATGTGGCTAACAACAAGTTATCCCAACGTCGAGCTATTGATTCGTCTTAAGGCTGAAAACAAAATAGTTTTAAACAATGATGATAGTCTCGGCCGAGTACAAATTAGTAATATGAAGTCGTCTGGAGGGCCGAGTGGGACCTAGACGTTATCCAATCGAATTTATGGTCCGGCCTTTATATTGATGCTGCATATAGACTCATGTTACTGACCGTCTGTCACACCGATGCGTCCTGAACGCTGAAAAATTTGGTTTTTATTTAATCGAAGACTAGGTTTGCTATTGGAAAGGAAAAAACTAATACCGCTAGTTGGAAGATTTGTTTACTGTTGGTAGGCAACCTCCTCTGTTGGTTACTTTATTTTTAGTTATATCAAGCACCCTTCATACACACGTAAATATGAGTAAATACGTGTTTGCACACTATCACTTGCAGATAGGAATAGGAAGTAGGAAAAATTTGCTAATAACTCAATAGCAATTTTTGTTCTCGTCTGACCTTGTAGTGAGAAGGAGGTCAATCGTGTAAAACGTTGTTAAAAAGAGATTATGTAGTCAGACAATATATTTATTAACGAAGTTTAGAAGGGAAATTAAAAATCAAATCTTATTTAAAATATATAATTTTCCCGACTACAACAAAAATACAGAATAAAAACAAGTATCTTAAATTCCTATTCATGTTCCCGATATACATAGATACAAGTCAGGTATCATCAAATAAAAAAAGGTATTTATAATAGCCTTAACAATGGTATATATTATACACTGGCTTATAAAATATACCGTCGAAATTTTTACCAGAGTCATAGTCCACACAAATTTATAAGTTCACCTTATACAGATATAAGCCGCTAGATGATCGTTACGTCACATACAACAAAATAACTAGTTGTTAGATATCTTGACTTGATGAGAAACATCTATTAGAGCACCGTAGCAGTGCAATCGAGCAGTATGCCGTGACGGCAAACACCATGATGCTCACGGCTCTACTCTTATACCACCTCACATGTGTGGGCGCACCCATAGGTACTTATTTCTGTTTATAAATAAGTATGTTCTTAAATATTACCTATTACAATAAAAATATATATATTGATTTTAAATTTGGAACTATATCCTGTTTTATTATTTTATTCAGTGTTGTTTCGGGTTTCATCCGTGCGATCCCTGATGTAACTGTTTCAAAAAATAATTTAATTTGAAATGGAAATTATTTTTTATAAACATCTTAAATTACAGTACGGTGTGACGGTTGGTTCGCTGTCCATCCAGCGCTTGTGTCTCCGATAGCATAAATGTGCTAGAAATCTGAGCCATATTTCAATGTGATAAGATTGCATATCGCATTAATTGTTAGAAACAAAGTAATTAGTCCGTAAGAGCATAGCCGGTGTGATATAAAGGTAAATGACGGCGAATGTTAATGCCTTTCGATCATACAGTAGTGTCGTTAACGCGCGGAATGCCGATTGCTCGATGCCTTTGTATCGATAGGTTGCAATGTCTCGTGGCTAATCGATTTGAAATTCATTAAGTTGTTACTTTGACTGCGACTGTCACTTTTATATAAGTTTTTTTATTGTTATAAGTTGAAAAAGGATAAACCGTCAACCCAATATATAATTCAGCCACTCATTCCTACTCATTCATTTCTAATAAAGATTGGATTGGATTGGACATGGGAGGGAATGAATAGGAACGCGAAATATCCTTCATCTTGTCTATCTTCTATTCCACCTATTAAAGGCAGGCAATGCATATGCAACTCATTACCTTGCTACTTGCTTGCTTTAATTTTCGAGATTTTACTTTTCATTTCGTTACTCTGTACTGTACTATATTAGTAAAGCCCATCTTTTGATACTCATATTGAATGGGTTGTGGAAAAATATTTCATCCACCATTTTGTGGTGGCTGCCATCTTAGGTTTACAAGGATACTAAATATATTGTATTACCTATGTTCAGAACAAAAGGTGTGCACCAAATATCAAATCAATCAGTCAACGGGAAGGATGTAAAATTTGACTCAAATATAAAATGTATTCCGGAGGTGTTTATCATTAAAAGGTCATATCTAAAAATAATGTATCTATCATTAATCCATAATCAAATTTAAGTAGATAAGTAACTTCTTCATAAAGTTTTAGGACTAACATTATATGTTTGCATAGGGATTAAGGCTGCAGGTCGCCGAGCGGGGGATGAGGGTCGGGGAGCGCAGCGGGCGCGATCAATATCGCCCCCCAGATGACCCCCACCCCCCTCTCCAGCCGGGACTCGTGGGAAGTACTGACATCACATAGCCCGCAGATCTCGCTGGAATTATCCCAGATCTTTGCAAAGCTTAGAATAAAATATGTGGACAACAAAAGTGCATGGACAAAAGTTATTTATAGGTCTGAACTATAAATACATATCTAGTGTAATGTTGGTGTAAAATATACTTATGTTTTTCTAAGTTTTTAGAAACATAAAAATGAAGACATCAACAACAAGAAAGTTGTTGATGTCTATGGTCGCAGTCGCAGATGCGTTGCCTACCTTTAATGGGCAGAGGAGAGCATGGACTGGAAAAGGATGTTTCCATGTCCATCCCCTCCTGTCCAATTTCTTCCCGTTCCCAACCTATCCTTTTTGGGAAAGGATGGGAAAGGCAGGAGGACTGAAATTGGACTTCCGGCACCTCACCCATCAGACGAAACGCAGGACCGTACTTCTACTTCACGCCTGTCTTCTGTTAGATCGTGGTATTTCACCGGTCGAGCCGGTGGTGGTGTGTAGACTTGTGGTGTATATACGTATGATTGAGAAATGAACGTGCAGGTATATATTTGTGTAGGTAGTTTATAAAATGTAATAGTAACAGTGGCAATGTTTATGGATGTCGTCGTCAAACTGAAGCAATAGAAACCCTTTAATTTTTTTTAATGATATAAAGTATTTCACAATTAGTAAATGTTCAAAAATGAGGAAAATTTGTTTGCTTGTATCTAATGGTAGTAAATAGGTAGGCTCTAAAAATATATACCTATAGGTTTCTATCCACCTACTGAACCGATTTTATTAATTCTTTCACAAGTATCTATAGCACAGTTTTTACTATGAACTAAGTAATCCGGGTGACGTCAGGCTCGAACAGCTAGTTAAGTAAGCTATCGAATAGGACTAGATTTGAAAGATTGTCTTTTCCAAACCGGTAAACTTACCGGTAGGTATATAAACCCAAGTAAGACTGTATGCCTAAAAAATATAAAAGTAAATGTATTTACGTATCAGGTTCATAGTTTACACCTATTTAATTTCATAAGCTCCTTTTAGAGATTCCAAAATCAAAATCAGTGGCATTAGAATCTGCACGTAAAGTTCCATTTTCAAATGGTGACATTTTAAAATTGGAACTCCCATTTCCCGCCCGCCGCGCGACATCAGCGGCCAATCAGCGATGTCGCCTTGCCGCCCGCGACACTCCCAGCCAATAGCGAGCGTCGCCAGCGCCCAGTGACACCGGGTGACAGTCACACGCGGTCGAGGTCAACGCCCGTCCGACACGTGGTTGGTCTAACTACGAAATATATTCCATGGATTCTTGACAGCCGTACTAGGCTTAAAACGCCTCGTATCTCTTTCGCGATACATACCTATTATAAACTAATCAATAATAATAATAATATCCAAAGTTGTCAAATTAAAACATTTTACACATCTGATTCATAATTTCTGTATTGCTACTTGGTCTGATGTTCATTCAATCCCGTATTTTAATTATAGGTTGTAGTACCTACCTACGTTATGATGTTAAATTGGTAGGTACCTACGAAGTTTAATCAACCTTGGTCAGTAATGTTTTGAAACATCGGCCTATCAATCAGAGTAACGCCGTGAGCGTTATGAAAAAAAACGTCATAAGGATGGCGGCCAGAAGTGAAAACTCAAAACAAATTAAAAGGCGCGACAATAACTCAAAAATAAATAAATAATAACAAAAATAAGCCCTTGTGTCACTAACTCTCAATCTGAATAATAATAAAATTCAAAATTGAATATAAGAATAAAAAAATAGTTTGTTTAATCTGATCCAAATTCAAATAAGCATATTGCTGACACTTGTTGCTGACGCATGTTGTTCACGTGAACCTATAAGATTTTCCCCTATCAAATAACGCGGCTATAGAAGTTTACACTTCAATAACGGCTTTAAGAGATTTTGCCAAACATCTGCGGCTTAATAATATCTATGATTCAGAAGATCCTGTGAAGGATAATGAGGCAAACGATTTTAATTATTTCATTGTCTTCGGTCCTTGATAAGTGTGCAACATTTCAAAGTAAACCGATGTTTTGAAGGTGTCACAATTACGTTCAATGATTCCGTTACAAACAAACAAACGAGCATACATACATACACCGAGCTACTAAAAGCGTGTTTCCTTTTGTCTATGTTGTATGTTTCCTTTTCCTACATTCCTCTGTCAAATTAAATTCCCCTCCCATCCTTTTAGAGATTTTTAGAATAAGAAGTAAAAAGAAATAAGAATTAGGCCTCCGGAATCTTACTACTAGACGGACTAGACGAAAGGCAAAATATTCCTACATTTCACCGGTGAGTCGTCCCATTCTTTGAATAGATGTTGTTGTTTTGGGCTCTGTCTGTAAGTAAGACTGTAATCACTTTTGAGTCACGGCTCCTGTTTCACAGCGGTACAATAAAGCCTGTTTTTTATCATAGTCTTCTACTTATCTGTTATAAACCGCGGATGGAAAATTATCGTCTGCCAAACATTCAAATTGACTGTTCAAGTTAGAACGGAAGCGGCCCGAGGCGATCGGACGTGGAAGCACACCGAGCATGGCCCGCGGCGCTTTGGCAGCGAGAATCGAACTTGCGGATGATGTTTTATATAAAACGTCTTTAGCACTTTTAATGCAAACTATTAAGTACCGACCATAATGACGTAGTTAGCGGCAATATAATACGTAGTCAGGTATTAGAGTTGCTTGTAAATAACTTATTATATATTTAGATACATTGTTTTATTGTAAAATACTATGATATTTGTGGAGCAGCAGTTTACAAATCTTTATGTATGTAGTACAGTGGACACGGGCCTGACGACAGAATGACTGGAATTTGTAATTTAAAGAACATACAAATTTATATGTATTTTATGTACTTACATAAAATACATATAAATTTGTATGTTCTCTCTATGCTCATAAAAATCAGTAGTTTCTTAGAATTCCAGACTTTTAATACTGGTCAATGTAAAAATCCATATTATCATACTAATAATTCAAGCTCGCCTTTAATTTTATCTTCGTAATTTGTAAAAAAATGTAGATGGTAATTTCATAGTTTATCATAACTTGTAGGTAATTTGATAATATGGTCTTGAGTTGGACTCGCGCACGAAGGGTTCGGTACCATTATCTATAAAAACGGCTAAAAATCATGTTTGTTGTATGGGAGCCCACTAAAATATTATTTTATTCTGTTTTAGTATTTGTTATTACAGCGCCAACAGAAATACATCATCTGGGAAAATTTCAACCGTCTAACTATAACGGTTCATGACATACAGCCTGGTGACATACGGACGGAGTCTTAGTATCAGGGTCCCGTTTTACCCTTTGAGTACGGAACCCTAAAAAGTAATGTATACCAACCAACATAGGATAGCTTAAATTTCAAACCACTTCACTTATACGGGTAGTATCTACTTATGTACATTTATCAGTGTGTTTTGTGACAGTAAAGATTGAATCAATATGTTATTTAACTTCCGAATTTGTTTGATACAACTAACACTACAATTTTGCTCAAAAACTGTTCTAATATTGTTAACCAATTAATTATTATAAAACACATGGCATTCCAGTAACAGAATACAAGTCACAGGTACAAATTACTATGCTTACGTTATGTTTGGAGAGGGAATTACCTATGTACCTAGTTGACGTTGAGAAGTTAGATTTGAAAATAATCCACGTGATTGTTTTATAGCGCCTACCCACTTTACAGTTGTGTCGTGAAGCGCACACAATCTGTCATCGACCGCGTCCGGCGCCGGCGCCATCTGCCGCCAAATTGCGGCACGCTGACTCAGCGTTCACACAGTGCGGACGTGACGTATGACGATTACATTGCGCTCTATATTAAAATATTTTATGCTTTATTTATCTTTATTTCGTAAGAAAAAGTAAGCTGCACCTCATTCTAATAACCTTAGATATGACTTCATTTGAATTATCGAAATATAAGTGATAGCAAAGTTCTTTACGTTTAGATAAATAAATAAATAGGTGCTCACGTTCGTAACCCAGAGGGGTAGGCAGAGATCATAGATTTCCATTTGGCGCGATCCTGGCACACCTCTCTCGCTTCTTCTACATTCATACATTTACGCATACATGCTAGTCGGTTATGGGTTTTTTAATAAGCCACTAATCTGATCGATATAAGTTCTCCTAGGGCGTCCCCTACCAACACTGCCACTCACTTGTACAACAGAAATTTAATTTGTTATCCTCTCTTCATTCATCCTTTCAACATGTCCGAACCACCGAAGCATACCTTTCTCTAATTCTAGTCACAACATCCACTTGCCACACTTTCCTATTGTTATAATGCTATTTTTAACCATATCATTCTATATCACGCCTAACAAATTTATTAACTTTACGTTTAGTTTACCTTAAAATTGTACCTGGCGAAAACCGATAAACAACAAATAAATCGTACGACGTTCTCACATTCTTCACACATTTCGATTTTAAAAAATACCGATGTATTTAAAAAAAAGGTATCTCGATTTTGGGATACCGTTTCGAAACGATGACATTGCCGTTTTTTACAAAATCCAAAAACAGTGTAAAAACAACATCAATGCTTTATTTACAAACTAATAAGGTGTGATTTTGCCTGACAATTGATTTAATATCAGCAAAATCAGAACGGCCGATAATCGCCATTTTAGTTTGACACGTCTCAAAAAAAGTTAATAAAGGATGGGTCGTGGAATTGATTTCTTAAAAGAAATGCGTTTGCTGGTGTTAATTTTGCATGAAATGAGGACTCGAAGTAGTTGAGGACCAACAGTTTGATGGCTCATTGTCCTCAACAGTTAACAACATGGCCTTATTTTATCTAATTTAGAAACATGTTTTTTTAAACAAGCAAATTTTCAACTTTGTTTCGTTCTAACTATGTCATCCATAATAATTATAATTTAATAAAGTTTAATTACTCTATTTTATAGCATTTTTATCGAACAAATGTTTGACATGGTTCTATAAATTGAAATAACCATTTTATTTACAAACCGATTAAGATAAAACAAACACTAAATGTTAAGAGAAGCTAACCACAATACATTAGTGAAAACTGCACCCAAATCGGTTAAGCCGTTTCTGAGATTAGCGGTGACAAGCGCACAGACAAACAGATACTTTTGATTCTAATATTGATTGTTTTGGATTTTATTGTGTTTATGAAGGCCCCCGATAATTTTTATTTGTTTTTCTCAAATATCTTCCATGTACAGACAGCAATCAGTTACATTTTTATTATATGTATAGATAAAAAATGTCGCATTTGATACTACGTTCAGAAGCTTAAATTTTGGTGCTACCTTTATGTAGCGTATAGTAATCAAGTAGGTAGAATATTCACGTATAACATATGTTGTAAGGTAGTTTGTAATGATATGCAATTGTTTTAATGAATAAAACGGTCCGTCCGCTAACGCCGCCTTTCATTGCCGTGTCCCCCGAGTTATTACACTTTATAATACAGAGATATGTAGATACTACTAGGCTTCTAATAGGCTAATAGTTCTACTATATATTGAACACATTAATATTTGTGTGATGATTTTCAAGAAATCCATAAATTATGTGACACGTGATGAGTAGAAAATTTTTTTGCAACACAAACTAAACCGGAAATCGTTTGTGACGCGATAATTATCGTGTCTTGAGCGCCTAATCCTCGTTTCGTTGCACACAGTAGATCGGCGAGGTAATAATTCTTTGGTTGGTACATATGTCTATGGGTTGTGGTCATTGCTAAACCGGTCATAAGTATGCTAACTTCACTGAATATTTTTTTAATAATCATTAGGTCATGACGACCACCATCACCAAATACTTAGTTAAACTCATCAACGTAAGTGTATAACTAAATACGAGAAGCAATGACTTTCAAAACCTTTTCACGCCCATTTTAGTGACTGAGAGTTCTACCTGCGTTGGAAAGGGCGCGTCTTTGGGAAAGCTTCGGCCGTCACTTAATCCACATCAAAGTGCAATCAGTGTCGCGGCTGTTCTTTGAACGTGTCGGCTCTGCGTCGGCCGCGGAGTCCCAGGTTCTAATCATCGTCATTACTGACCGCGTGATAATTACACGACAATGCGCAGGCGACAATGGATCCTTGGTGTCATCGTGTCACAAAAAAACCGCTGTGATTTTTGTACAATCATGCACATTGATGAGAGCTTTTGTTTGTCGCCCGCCTTTTGTAAGTCGTTTCACGATCGGTCCTTCGAGCTACCTCGCCTTGTGAACTTATATATTGCATCAGCAGTATTAGATATTCAACGAATTAACCGCGACTCAAAAACATAAGTGTAATGGTAGTTTTTCACGATAGACTGACTCAGGTACACTATTAAAACTGAGTATTAAGCAAGGTGGTTAAGTGAGTGAATTGGTTAGGGAAGTGGAAATTCTTCTAAAAGAAGTTTTCATTCATAATATTGTCTTATCTGATGCGAACCACGTTACCTTCACATTCAATCTTACTACCTTAGGTACGTATACTACATCTGCACTGAACATGTTTTTGAATGTTAAAAGGTAGCAAACGTTCAGGTGGCTGACCTGATGTTAATTCACCGATTCAACTTAAAACATTATAACATTTCCGATCAAACTAAAAACGACACAGAGCTTAAGTGGTAACTAAAGTTTTAAAATTTCAAACTAGGTGGCGTTGTCCTCAATATAAAAAATAAAAATTATTTCGATGAGTAGTCATAACGAGACAAAGTTACGATTTTTTTTATTTCCATAGTTTTTTAAAAAGTTTTCAAATTAATTAGACACAGTGAAGATATTTATTTTTCAAAACTAGCTCCAGGTACATCAATTTTCCTCTTTGGGTCCTTAAACCTAGATGAGGTTTGTATGGACCCTTGATATATATGAAATCTATGAAAATACCGTAAACAGATTTTTTTATAGATAGATAGGTCAAGGCAAACATTTATACAGATCTGTTAGCTTGATATTAATAGAGCGTTATTGGCAAAGACAATAAGAATTCGGACGCGTCTGTTTTTAAAATCAGTATCTATAAATAGTAATAATCTTGCACCAAAACACGATGCTGGTGATTGCACGGAGTTTTTTATTCGAATGGTCAATCAGTGTTAAACTGCACTACCCTGCCATCTGTGGTCAGGTCGTCGACCTGTACAAAACGAGCATCGCAAGAGACAATCCGGCATTTCCCACCCACGGACAACTCTAAATTAACCGTTTCGCGTCTGACGGACGTCCGTGTCAACTTGTCACGCTTGTCACGCCGTTTAAAAGCTTCTCGCGACTTTCACCGAGGTGTTGGGTGACCGAACGTTTTATATGCGAGTATTTTTTTCACTTATTTCCTTTGTTTTTATGTAGCAATCGCTTTATAATGTTGACTTTACCTATCGTTGACGTTAAGTAAGATAATTTTGGTGTCGATTTTAAAGAGTCAAGTCTTAGTTAGATATTATAGATGTTTAGTAAAGAAACATACGGTTATACATACCTTATGTATAACCGTATGTTTCTTTACTAAACATCTTTTACCTTCCAACACTGGAAATTCCAACTGAATACACGTGCACTGTGCTTTTACACAAAATACAATATGACATTAACAGTAGCAATATTGGATGTCACGCAAAATCTATTTTAAAAAGTGAGCATACATGAATATTCTGATTGATATTCGATGATATTCTGATATAATATAATATAATAGACGTAATACATAGACATGACCCACAAACCGTCGACACCACTAATTATTCCATATTTAAATTTTCAAAGGCATGTTGTCCACCGAGGCGAAGTGGCCGGCTAGATGCCTTCGGCTCAGTAAAAAGTAAAAACACAAAGGCAGCGCCGGCGCCCGCGCCCCGCTGGCGAACTGCTTTTTAAACGCCCTCCCCCGCTGGCAGAACGCGCGGACATAAACTGATTACAGCGTGTTCGAAATTTCATTAATGTAACATCATTTATTTTCTAATAATTTTTGTTCGTCATTTCTGGCAATACTACTAGATATTGTTCTACTATTGACAGCTTTTAAAATCATATTCTAACTTGAATGTTATTCTTCCTCGATAATAGGTAACGGAACTCAGAATATCTACTATGATACATAGACCTATGGTTTAAAAACATCGTTGATAACACTTCATTGCCTAGTTTTCCTGCATGGCAAGAAAAGTGGACGGCAAAATACATTTTCTTACTTGTAGTATTTTAATCGGTAAATCAAATCATGATTTGAGAGTATGTTAATTCTTTAGTATCAAATATCAAACGTAGTCATTTTGTTATTAGAATAAATGATTCGATACGGAAGTAAGGTGACGTAATTGATAAAGTAAAAATATTTTTGATTCGCTCAGAGTCGTTTCTCGCTATAAAGTTAGAAAAGTGTTACTTGCAAGGCAGAATATCTGTTTTGGGATGCTGGTGATAACTTAATACTTGGTGACGACTTTACTTTTTTAATTGCAGAAAAAGTTTTTAGCATAATATAAACTCAATTAACAAAAAAAGGAACAACCTGTATAAAATATAATGTATAAGTTATAATCTATAATCTCATATTTTGCCCCGGCACATTTGCCGTTTTTGTCTTTGATGAAGAAATACCATTGTCCGTGGGCCACGACGATTTGTTATGGGTGACACGGACCCCGGAGGTACCGGATAATCGATTCACATTATATTCGATACACTCATAATCGATTAGGCTCTTTGTGACCGCGCCGGTACTTTTGTAGAGTTCATAAGGCTCAATATGAGATAACGACAACAGCCTTCATTATTAAATGTCGTTGCCTGAATAATTTAATAAGTAAATAATAAGGTATTGCTCGATTAAATGTTTTTAGTATGGACAGATCGAGACATGTCTTTGTCGACATGAGATTTTAGAATAAGCTACATACTTCTATAAAAGTTGTATACTTGGACGCTTATATAAGCGATATTTTAAACTAATTGGGAAGCAAAAGGCACATTGGCAACATCGCGGCACTTGACATCGTCTTGTGGCCTTTGAACTTGCTCAGGCTGAATCGCCACATGATGGATATTGCTGAACCTTGATCTCTATCTAAGTTACCGGTGAATATAATATAATATACATATACGCATATATATAATATGCATATATAATATAATATACATACAGTCATAAAACAGGAGCATATAATAAATAGTAAAAATTCAGTTGTTTTCATTTGACGTATAAAGTGGACATATAAATTAACAGACTAAAGGAAAAATAATAATTTCCCTAAAACGACGTCCGGAAATTATGTGAAAAATAAAGCATTCAATGGCCACGCCTTCTTGAAGTTTGGCTGCGTATGAGCAGAGTTCCCACGTTTAAATAGGGTCACCATGCTTGTATCAATAAAATTAAGTTATAATATAAATTTATTATGATTTGTATTACATAAATAATAACTTTAAAAAATAATAATTACTTTAACAGAAACTGTAAACTGTTCTACAGTGCAGCATAAATACACTTAGAAGATGGTCCGATGATCTCTTTAGCGCTGCAACCTTGACTAAATAGGTCCTTGTTGATGAGAGTCGACTGGATGACAAGCGACAAGCGTGATCTCTTCCGCTCTCATCCGATCAACGTTCAATCCTTCAGCGAGGCCTACATTTAAAAGTAGATGTCTTATGGTTGGTGTGAACTTAACCAATAGCCAATACTTTGAAACAAAAATCAATGTTATACGTCTCAAACAACTGACTGAGCTGCGATTCAAATTTCCCGCATACCCAGAATAGAGGAAAGATTTGTTACATATTTAGGTGAGTTGGATTAAGTTGGAATCGTAATACTTCTTATCCCATCTCAACGTCTGCATGCGCCAGATATCTTGCAGCCTAATCTCTGGGAAAACGCACATTCCTTAAAAACTTCACGCGTCGCACTAGGATAAAGAGTATGCTCTTTCTCTCTTCGCCTCTAATAATATATTAGTGCGGCAAAAACGAAAGAGACGAACACTTATAAATATTTGTAATTTCTCACCGACTCTCATTTTAGTCGGAATGAATGCTTTTTGGTTGGAATGGAAGAAGAACGCAAACGAATAAACTTTTCACGCGATGGTAAGTGACCACTGCGACCCATAGCCACCCTCTGCAATTAATTAAGTTACAGATAATATAAATAAGGCAAATTAGATGAAAAATGTAAATGGGTTGGAGAAGTCTCTGACATCTTACTCATCAAAAACGCAGAACCATAAAATACTTCCAACTAAAATTTATGCATAGGGTGTTGCTCTAAGTTCTATCAGTGTTAGAAAATCATTTAATTTTATTTTAACAGACAGATTTATGGTGACCCTAGCAGGGAGCCAGTATAACGCGATGGGCGTCGCTGGGGCCGCTCGCTCGATTATTGAGCGTCTCCTGCGCCGCTTGTTATAATTAAAGTCTTTAACGTTAGGGAACTGTCCACCCGACGCGGTAGATACAAAAAGCAGTATGATAAATAACGAAGTATTCATTTAAAATAATAACAAAATCCAAAACACAAAAGGTTTGTACTTCTGGTAGTGAGTGTACCTTAAAAACCATTTCATATAATACACTATTAAGTCTTTACATTATACCAAACTATGCGTACGTATATGTAGTGGCGTTCATTGGGGGAGGCCTACGTCCAGCAGTGGACAAATATCGGCTGAAACGACGACGACGACGACGATGTCCAGGTCCTATAGACTTGTTGGCCCTCATTATGACTACAATCCAATAACGCCGAAATTCGCGGTACAAATAATATTGTTATTGAAACTGTAAAATGCGGCATAACGAACAATATGAGTTATCAGTTTGGAACAACAATAATATGTAATACTATATGGTCTAATTTTAAGTGTTATCGGCTGTCATTTTGACGTGGCGCATACGTCTTATGCCAGAAGCGTCCGATCGCGTTATGAATGAGTCAGATTCTAATTTCAAATCGATGCCGGTCGCGGCGCGCCATCGACAACGACACCGGAAGATCGTCATCGTTCAGCTCGGACCATAAACAAGCGGCCAGCGGTTCGGATAACGAATTTTAAATATGGAACACTTACCGTCGAACGTAAAACATTTATGCGTCTAATACGTCGTTATCAAGTGCGGTTATATTTGGATGACTTGTCCTGTGCCTACAAATTTTTTATTATAAAGTTGCTGGAAGTGATATAATGTTATAAGAGTGTAAATGATAACAACATAAATTAAGTTTTTTTTCTTTTAGGTATCAACACCTTCCTTACCTTTTCCCACTTATTTGGGGTCGGCACAGTATGACCGTAGTATACACTGTATAGATTTTGGCTAAAGTTTTTACGCCGGCTTACTGCCTGACGCCAACCCTCCTCGGAAATGAAATTCTTTTATATAAAAGATTACAATTTAAAATGTCATTTTAAAAGTCACCGAGATCTTTTAATTAGAATAATAGGTACTTTTGAATTAGTAGAGACATAAATAATGACTCGCATTGCCGACATAAACATCATAAAATAGGGAAAAAACATTGCATCACAGTGGCAGAGCCAGCAAAAACAACATCTGTTACACGAATGTGCCAGCTCGACCGGTGAAATACGACGACCTCATATAAGAAAGGCGTGAAGTAGAAGTATGTTTCTGCGCTCCGCCTGACGAGTAAAGTGCTTGAGGCCAAAATTCAGTGTAGTAACAGGCAATATTGATATTTACAATTTTTTATGGTAGGAGGTGACAAATGTACAAGCGGTTTACCTGATATTAAGTGACCGCTATCCATAGGCATCAGCTACAATCGATTGGGTTGCTGATGCGTTGCTTAGCTTTGATGGATAGAGGACTACTCCATCAAATTCCTCTTGGGATGGGAAGGATCCCATCCTTACGTTATTAGAAAATGACGGGAGAGAACTAGAATTAGGACTTCGTAACCTCTATACAAAACCCAGAATACTTCTACTTCACGCCTATCTGGCGTGGAATCGTGTCGTTTCTCTCTATCTTTCTCTCTAAAAAAACTGAGATGTCAATATGTTTTACGTGAATATTTTCGGCATTCGAAATCCTTGGTTACACGTCTATACAACATATGCGATACCACCCATATAGCAAATTATAAATACCAACAAAATGTTAACAGTTTAAATAACATCAAGTCCTCAGTAACACACAATGCTATAGTAATTTTCGCTGCTAGTCATATATCATTTCAATATGCATGCCTTACCATAGGTACACAGATTAACGTAATAATATTTATCGATTGCTGCGTGCGAGGCCGGTTCATAATCTACGTAACAAACTCTAAAAAGACCAGTTCAGTGGCTAAGCTTATTATAATTCAATAATTTTGGCATTCAACAATGGTCGTAAATAGACTGAGCGTACTTTAAGACTTGCCACTTCCATTGAATCAACATCTTGGCGGCAGGCCACAGCGGGCGAGCATATTTATTTATTTTTACCGAAATAGACCGAGCGGTCGTCGAGAGCGTCCATTTTATAGAATGCTCTGAGCAATTTCAGTGGAATCCGATGCGTGGTTTATGTCTTAATGTAACCTGTAACGGCGCTTTTAATCGTTGCTAAGTTTCGGTGTCGAGGTTTCCATGTTTTTCAAACGTGCGCGGAATCTACGAAAAACACAACATGTTTTAGACACATTTTTATTTTATATTCCAGTTAGGCTTTAAAAATATGTAGTATTTTATAAATTTCGGAATATATGGTTCATTTATAAGAAATCGTCTCGTGGATTATAGAAACTCATAAATCCTTTGTAGAATATAGTTTAATATAAAACTATCGAAACACGTAATTTATAACAATGAAATACTTCACAATACTTTCGACATTAGCTAAACAATTACTTCCTGTTTGTAGTATAAAGACCTATCGGAGGGTAAGGATAGAATTTATTTACTCGTTACATCCTCACCACAATTATATAGGTCGCAGCGCTTCCGTGCACTAAATAAAGCGCACGAAAGCGCCTGCTTCGATGGATTTACAGCCATTTAATTCCGCTAGATATATGGCCCATAGAGAGCTTTATGGGATACGCTGTAATGCTACGACCGAGCCACGGTGACGTGGAACTTCAATTGCTAAGCGACTGCTATAAAAATGTATCGTTGCTCCACATCGCTTTTTTACACGTGCGCGGATGTGAGTAAGGAGTAAAAATAATAACAGTTTATACTGTATGAACCAGTTTTATTTTCAGTGTGTTCCGATCTGAAATTATATCGACCAGATTAATGATATGTTAAATAAAGGCTGACACGGAAATGCGTAATCTATAACTAAGCCTTTGGAGATACGGCCGTGAGTCCTTTTATTTAGTTATTTTCGGTAGGAAAAGTGATTGAAATGAAAAATCACTGGTCTTTTAAGTCACGAACAAATTTCGAAATACGTTTTTAATACGCGGACTAGAATAAATTGTAGCAGTACTTAGCTTTACGTATTAAAAAAAAAGTTAAACAAAAAGGCGGCGTGCGTATAAAATGCCCACAAAAGGAGGTGGCGAGTATGGCAATGGAGTGATTAGATTATGAGGTTTCGGTGTACAATCTCTAATTTACCTAAGCATAAAACGAGAAAAACATAATTAGCTAGCGAACTGACCCGGCAAACACAGGTGGTTATAATGAATTAATTAGGCACAATCCTACCTATCTTAAGTGCTGCTGTGGTCGAATGATGGCACGCGTTAGTATTTATCGCTGAAACCGTATGAAAGCCCGTTCAGTTGTTTTTAGCGTTTGAGTTTATAGCGTTCAGACAAACAGACGCGGCAATAAGAGTTTGCTTTATAATATGTAGTGATTTGTACACCTGTGACAGTGTTGACTTTAGTCGCTTGCGTTTTTCAAACAGTCTATTTCTTAGCGAAGACTACAAAAAAATTCCAGCTTTTTACAAAGGAAACTAGAATTGCGAAACTACATTAATCACATAGAAGCAATTATAACCTGCGTTTTGCATGAATCTGTCATTTTGTCACACGATTCGCCATTGTTTTCATTTGCATGCCAAGCAATAATTTAGCCTTTGCCTCATTTAAATACAACGCTAATTTTACATTTAAACTAAACTAACAAAGTCCTTATGTTCTTGTTCATAAGAGTCATTTTTGTTATTTCGAATTAGTGTAACTTTGTTAGTTTTCAATTGCAACACCTTGACCTTTTAGACAGTTTTCAAACTATTCCATTAATAGCACCTCGTAATTGTTGCTTGTTTTTTTTATTTATTGCGCCATTGCGTTTGTTATTCGATGAATAATAAGATCATATCTAGTAATAAGACAAACACTTACCTTTATGTTAACTTTTAACGGACGGTGGATTGCCGAACGGAATCTGGGGCCAACACTTTTAAATCGTAAAAACCAAATTAAGTTGAATCCTTGCGTAATTCGCCGTTGGTGATTCTAGGGGTCAAGTTTATGTGGGTCATGATCAAATAGCAAATGAGGGTATAAATTTCTAATACCGTATACTATGAGTACAAGCTTTGTGTGTATTTGTCATTTTTGTAACGTGTAAGAAACTAACTTTAAAGTTGTACGATAATGAAGTGCAAATACCGATACGAGTATGCGATATTTATAAATTTAATTCATATAGGATTCGGTAAATGTACCAAAAATATGTGGAAAATACCTCGCGCTACATTCTGTCCTTTCAAGAATATTGCAATATGTGACTTATAATTTCGATAAAATGTAACAACTGCAAACAGTGAACTGCCTAAGCATCATTTGGAGAGCATTGTGGGTACATGATGATTGTGTTGTGTGATGTGTGATTGTGATTGATGTGATTGTGTGTGAAATGATTATAAATCTTTGGCCATGGAATGAAGGACGCAAAAACTGAAAAAAAATTCCCTGAATCTCTTGGGGCTAAATGAATAAAGAATATCATTACAAGAAATATCGGATCGTCTCAAACGCCTTATGTATAATGTATTTTACTACGTATTTTTTTTATTCCGCAATAAACTGTTCATGAGGGATTGGAAAATACACAAAACATTCATTTACAATATCCGTTGCCAAGGTAATGTTATATGTTTTGAAAATAATAACTTTTTGATACCAGTTACTGAAGTTATTTTCATTGCTCCATGTTATTATGCGCGAAATAAGAAACGAAGCCACGGGCAACAGCTAGTCTATTATATAAAATTTTTTAGATGTCTTGGAAATACAAAATTTGTCTAAATTATTACAGTGACGTCCAAGCGTCCGCCCATTTCCAAAAACATTGGTTTGACTGAAGCGAAAATTTATATATTTTTAAAATTATGCAAAGTATTTTTTACTGTTGAATCGAAACGCATAGTACTTATTCTCATACGATTAAAGTTTAGAATTGTATGACTTGTGTGAAATGGTGTATGTAGTAATAAGTTGATGCGGTAGAATGTTTTTAACCACCCCGCCTACTCGGGACGGAGGACGATAGTTAAATTGAGGCCTTCGCTTAGATGTCACGATGCTGGAAAGTTATTATTAATGTTTTCTCGACGACAAAAACTTTACGTGTAGACTATGTTATTTTCTTGAAATTTGTTGAAACATTAACATGTTTTCGGTAATTTAATCGGTATTTGTAACAAACGCTAATTTGGAGACCTCCATATATGATGATTTTCAATCAGTATTTTTGTAAATGTTTTTGTACTAATATCTATTAAAATAAATTCCATCCTTTATTATTTTTGCCAAAACCCATCATATTCTAAATATAAAATACTCGAATAAATGATCGTAAATGGCCACGTCAAGGACTCGACGGACGCACGTCCTCAATTTAATTTAGCCCCCAGACGAAAATAAAAAGCGAAGGACCAAAACTCATAAGCCCTGTCCCCGCCTATGTCGGCCTCTGCGGAATATCTATTTTAAATTCGTCGGACAAATTATTAAACTTTTTCTGTGCACAGTACCCTTTTGATTAAAGTATTAGTATGTGTAAGTTTTAATTTTGAAATCTAACAAACTTGCATTATCATTATTATTACATGGTATAAAACAAAGTCGCTTTCGGTGTCTGTTCCCTTAGTGCTCCCATGTTATTATTTTATATGTATCATACATACATCATATTCATGCTTACACATACATGTGGTACTTATGTATGCGTTACAAATTAACCATGTGCCTTCGCAATTTGAAAAACAAATTTCTGTGTGAAACGGAATCGTCACCGGAAACTGCGTCAAGTCGGCGCAAATGTTTTTGAAATTCGAACGTCTCACGATTGGTGTTTACAGTAGGCGGCACGCGCGTCGGCGCCAAAACTCTCGTGTCGCCATTATGTGCCACCATGACATTGTTGCCACACTTAAAATAGATATTGGGCTAGCGGACTTGGTGCCTTGTTACCAGCACCAAAATATATTTTCCACGTAATTACCGACTTGCTATTGTTTTGCAGAAAATAAGTTCCCTTGTTTTTATGTCAATACATACAGCATGGGCATAAAAAGTAGCGTTGGGATCAAATCTAATTAAAAATGTTTGTTCAAGAAAATGTTTAACAGAAGTATAAATGGTGGATTTAACGTTAAATTATAATAGGCTTATATAACCAAATATTCTATTCGCTGTGACCATGGTATCTGGCTGGTATAATATCGTATTTGATAGTAAGGTATAATTTTATTAGATCTTAGCATAAAACTCCAGCATTATTTTAAAAGGTGGAACCTATCTTAATCTAATATAATGAAATATGAATACTTAATACGTTAAGATATATCGATATTTCATGCATTTCACCGAAAGATGATTTTAAATATTACCTACTTAATCTTCAAGCAAATTTGTTAACTCAAGAATGATTCCTCATATTACGATTGTAGCATTTTTTGCGAAAATCATCTTAAAATAGGAATAAAAGTTAATTTTGTATACTATTTGAACTTCAAAGCGTAAACAAATATTCAATGATCGCATACTAATACTCACGCTATCATTTTAATGAGACACTCCGTGGCCTTTGAAGTGTTAAATGATTATTTTTTTTGTTATTATTTGTCTTGCAAAAATGCTACAGGAATAGCTATAAGTAACTGGATGTAGGTAGATATCATAAAATAGGAAGGAAAAGTTAGCCACTAAATAGGCAATATTTTACAAACTTGCATCACATTAATCGAGCTGAGTAACAATGACAATGACAGGTCAAGAGCCATAAAGCTGAATATAATTAGTTAGATGAATTAATTGTATCTTGAATATTTGCATATAATGAAGCCAGGTGTCGCTGTGGTCGCTTAATGATACCAATTATTGTCTCTGTGCCTGTGCACAGAATATATAATAATCGATTATATTATTTTCTTTTTTTTGTCTGATATAATAATGATTAATATAAAGTAAGACAACCAAGTTTATTTTTGTTCGTAAATTTCAAAACATTTTCGATAAACAATTTTTTCTCACATTACCTTTATCATAAGTTATCCATATTACACAATTTAACTTCATTTTATCTCACGATTTCCAATTAAAGTATAGAAAATGTAATGGCCGCCATGTATATACGGCAAATGTTTACAAAAACTTTGTTTACAACAATAATATCTTGCAATGAAACAAGGTATACCTACTTTGTATATAAAGAAAACCAATTAAATTAAATTAGTTTGGTCATTGTTTTGCTCCATAAATTGAAAGGCCTAATAACTCTAAAAAATTAAAAACAACTTTTGACATAATTGACGCAAAAAAACATGACATCACAGACAATAAAACAAATTCGACTCGTGATTTAATAACCGCGGAACGACCGACAGTTGAATTACATAAAAATAATTACAACAACGACGCTACATGTCGAAACTGGCACGAAACAATGACAACTAGATTCACAGAACAGTCATTTGTGTTTACAAATGGTAACAGCAGTAGAAAAAATACATTCGAATGGCAGGTTGAAACACGACACGGTTACGTATTTGAACGACCAGATCACTATCTCCGTGTGCGACACTCTCCGCGCGGCCCCACGCACGGCTCCCACAATTGTTGCTTTGACTAACACGGAATTAGGAAAAAAATTGATAAAAGACTCCACAGGGTTGTTGTCAACGTCACAGACTACCTAACCGTTAGGGGAATAACATAAAACCGCCACCGAAGACCGTTTTTTAGGTCCTCGGACTTCCTATGACTCACAAAACATTTCTTCAGGCCAGTTTTTAAGGAGTAAATTATAAAACATTTATTTCATGAAACAGCAATAAATATTATGTCATGGAGAAGGAGCTAGAAATAAATTAAAAAAGAATTATTTGCAGTTTACATCAAATCATCGTCGGTGTGGTCCCCCGAAGATTCAAAATATTCATGCTGCTGCGGCCACTACACGTGTTAACAATATTTTTCTTGTAATAGATGGCGCTAGTAGTTTCATAAATCGAATTGTGTTCATCTTAATTTGTGTTTAATTATAAATATATTTAAAAACGAGGCAACAATTCTTTCATTGTTGACGGCATCGGGAAAAAACCAAAATGTTATGGATGTTTGAGAGTGTACGCACGGAAGTTACAGTGTGTGAACAATGATAGCATATCCAACTACGCGTAGCGTAGCTTCATGTTAATGTCGAATCACAGAGAGACAAGAGTAACAAATTAGTGGATTTTGTTCCCGC
Organism: Papilio glaucus; assembly: GCA_000931545.1. Taxonomy (NCBI): domain Eukaryota; kingdom Metazoa; phylum Arthropoda; class Insecta; order Lepidoptera; family Papilionidae; genus Papilio; species Papilio glaucus. The sequence goes on from JWHW01059814.1 coordinate 394,049, forward strand.
GGCTTGCATACAAATTGCTATGCGAGATCGTCTATTGTTCGCGCACTATCGGCCGAGGTATCTCACTGGAGTCTAGGAGTTCCGCGTTTGATCCGCGAGGTGAAGTCCATGTCATGCTCCGACCACACTTATTGTCTTATAATTGCGCTCGCTTATATGGGAGTGACCTCGAACATGAAAAAAAACGCAATAATGTTACGTTGATTACTACAGAGCTTTCAATATGATATAATTTATTTCTTTAAGTGTACATTAAAGATTATTTCTTTTAAGACATTTTCTAGAAAAATCAATCTTTTGCGAACTTATAAATCAACAAGGCAAATGAAGACAAATGAAGACATGCATGTAGAAGATTACTACATACATCTATGTGGATTCTTATGTAAGATTGAAATGAAGAAATAAGACAAAAATCATTTCAAGGCAAACAGAAATCAATTTTACCGTCAGCGTAATCTACCGATATATCAACAGGCATAAATTTCAACAATACGTAATTTCCCGAGCATACACCGAGATATAAAAATATGTCCAATGTGTATGTAGTAGGCATAAATCAATCAAGCTTACATAACTTTAAGGCCGAGATAAATAGTCGTTGCTAAGCATGAGAGAAAAGTATTACTTCTGAAAGTACGACTCTGGCTTGACAAGTACGCGTTACCAATTAAAATAAACGTTAGGACGAGCTACGCCAAGGTTCTATTTTTCTATTGGCAATTCGAGGGAGTACACAGATAAATAAATAAATATACGACCAAGCTCGTAACCTATAGGGGTAGGCAGAGATTATGGATTTGCATTTGGCGCGATCCTGGCACACCTCTCTCGATTCTTCTACATCCATATATCTACGCATGCATGCTCGTCGGTAACCGGTACTCCTTAGTTCTCCTTGGATGTCCCCTGCCAACGCTGCCACTCACTTTTGCAAGATGTGTGAATTGAAAAAAAAACAAGTGAATTCGCCTAATTTTATTGTGGAACTTAATTTTAAATTAATTTGAATCAAAAAATTATGTACATTTTTTTAAATGTACTCCACAATGAAGTATAAATTTGAACGCATTCAATTCACTCTGACAACTGACAACATGACATTGTCAAGCCGAGCCGTTAAATTCATACTTAGCAAGTGAAAAGTAATCGAAAACGAAGTATTTGCTAAGCCATTGGTAGACTTTCATCGAAAGTAAATGCTAAAGTACTGTCTACTTATATGAATGTCATGCTTAGAACTTCGCTTTTAATCATGACATTCATGTAAGTAGACAGTTAGCATTTACTAGTCACATGCTTTGGCTAAGGCGTCATTTAGTAATGTATATTCACCTCGACCTGAGAGTCGCAACAGCTTCATTAGACAATATTATGAATTCCTGAAAGTTATAAAGTATACATACAATTACAATAACTTTTTCGCTCAAGATAACGGACTTAAATAAAATTGTACGATCCAAATAACTCATTTGTACCATTGCTGAAATGAAATAAGTCCGTTATTTCAGTTTCCTCTTGCGAGTAAAGACAAAGGAGAGTTTAAACTGTAAAGATAACCGAAACCCAGGATCTAATTAACTCTGAGGGCTCTTAATTAGTCCCCATTGTAACATGACAAGAGAACCCGCAATTTCGGAACAACATTCAAAATGTATACACACGGCTGCCAAGTGATGCGAACTTTAAAGTGAAATATTGATAGATTTTTGAACATGGAAAGTACTATGGAACTGACAGTATACCAGTCTGAAGTACAAGTATTTATAATTCTGAATTTCGTATGATGAATAAGAATGAATTGAATGAAAGGAAAGAAGATTGTTCTGCCACTTTATTCCTACAAAAAAGCTGTCATCTACTGTGGAACGCTTTTGTAGAAATTCCACCTTACCGCAAATATGGTTCAATAGTTTAATTTTGTATTACCTACTGGTAGGGCAACAATGTTTATTCTCTTTCTATTAGGAGTTACGATTGTAAGAAATTCTTTAATGACCTTACTTACGGCTAAGGGAAATCGTATGCTTAGCAACAAAAGACGAAACGATACATAGACGATATTTGCTAGGAGAAAATCTTATCGCATAAACAGCATGCGCACCATTCAAATATGCGTCAGCGACACGCGTCTGCAATATGCTTATTTGAACTTGGAACAGTTTTGACGAACTTTTTTTATTTATTTTTCTTGTGTTCAATTTAGAATGTTACTGTTAAGAAACGAGGGTAAATTTTTGTTGATTATTTGTTAATTTTTGAACTTTGGTCGCGCCTTGCAACATTCTTGTTTGAATTTGGAACGGTTTCAACAAACTTTTTTTTATTTATTCTTATATTCAATTTTGAATTTTATTATTAGATTGAGAGTTAGTTAGTGACACAAGGGTTTAGTTTAGATTATTTATTTATTTTTGAACTATTGTCGCGCCATCCCACCTGTTTTGAGTTTTCCCTTCTATTTGCT
>JWHW01059814.1:407760-418177 GCA_000931545.1 Papilio glaucus
TACCGAAGCGAACGCCAACGAGAGCGGACGACGGAATGTGGAAATTATCTCGAAGGTCATGATTTTACTTTTTTAACGATGACTTTAACATGGTTATTGTTGAAACGCTTGGTATGCCGCGATACTGGTCATATGTTGCTATCTAAGACTTGCTATCTAAGTCCTGTAACTATATAAACTAATTAGACTCATTTTGGGAAATAACCAAAGTCACCCAAAAACCAATAGTATCAAGATCGTACTATCAACATACTTATTGATTGTTTTGTTAACACTTCCGAACAAGAAAGTTCAGCAATAAATGGCAATCCTGTGTTAATGAAAGGTTTGCACTTCAATCAGTTTATAAGATCAACTTAGATTTTTAATACGATACTGTTGAAAGAGTTTTGTTAATTATATTGGGAGGTAATAGGATTTTTGTATAATAAATTAACCAATTCTTGACCACAACCCCACCTGAGGTTAAATTGCGGATGTGATGGAAACTAAGTATAAATAAAAAGTACGCACTAGTTTAGCACGTTCACTTTTCGCTAGAAGGTACGTAAAATTGCACCCAAGTCAATAATGAGTAACAGTGGCGGAGTATTAACATTAATGTAGTAACAAACTCATATTCACATTTATAACTAGTATCATAAATGTGAATATAAGTTTGTTTGTTACGCTTTAACTCCTTTACTCAACCTGATAATCATGTAATTTGGAACACACATTGTCAGGGGTATAGAATGACATGGGGTACTTACCTTTAATCCCGATAATAAAACTGTTCCCAAGATACTTAAAACCTACATCTATTATATCGGTTTGATACTAATGTTTTCATGTTTTGACAACAAAAACTTTATGACACTCTTCTTAAGTTTCTGTTCAGTGCTTAGACGGACTGATTGTCATATGTGGAACTATTTTAACGGGTAAAAAGAACTATGGGTACTAGAACTCTTTCCACCTCGAATATATTAAAAAGACGGAAGAAATTATTTTTTATTTCAGCTGAAATGCTTTATGAAGACTACTACTGAAAAACATTTTTTTTGTTTGATTTTGACCAAATTGGCCATCGCAAAAAATAAACGTTCGGATGTTACATAACTGTAAAGTTAATTTTGAATTTTACCTATCCTATTTCTTGATTATCTAAGTAGATCATGTTGAAGCATTATAAAATGTGCTTTAATACGATAAGCATACAGTAAAAAATCCTTTGTCATCGTAATCTAATGTAAGAAAATTGTCTCCATTTGTCGCAACAGTAGGCGTGGTGGTTCATTTTAAAATGGACCATGACAATAATAAAATGCAGTATGTATAGGTCCTATGGTACTTACAATAAGGATAATTTTAGTGATTTCTAATGTTATATTTAAAATCATAAGAGGCGCGAGGGAGGTAAGTGGCCGTAGCAATTTGGCCGATCGCCATTAGACGAGTCGGAGAGAATGTATGGTGGTACATGTCATTATGTCGTTCACGGAGCGTGAATGTAAAATTGTGGTTGAGCAACGTAATGGGCGTCCGATGCTTTGTTCTTTTGTCTCGGTGGCTTTCGTGAGGTGTCATTGAGAGATGGGTCAGGGTGATCCTTTATAAGCTGCGAACGATTGCCGCCGATCGGAAGACAAATACACTATTATGTTCGCACAGATTGTATTGAATTAAAAAAGTATAAATATAAATTGCATTGTCCAATAAATTATCAATAAAGCTTACTTTACGTTAGAACCAACAAACTAGAGGTACTCTCGTTTCTCCGTTTACGTCTAATAAGGAATCATTACTATTAAACAATTTATAAAATGCGGTCACACTAAACATACCAGCTAAACGCGGACATATAATATAAGACGATAATGAAGCGTTATACTCTGTGTAGGAAGGCCTTACTCGTCACTGACCATCAAAGAATAGAAGAATGACTATACATTTAAACGTATATTAGGGATTGTGATTTCAGTTGACCTTGTATTGAATAGACGTTATATTTACCGTATATTTTTCTGTGGGTATAACTAATGATTTTATAACAGGAACATACATTTCCATTTAGATTATACGAATGAATCAAATAAAATATACAAAAAATGGCTTTAATACATTTAAAAACTTTTAATGAAATAGCTGTTGTGTTTATTTAATTTAATATTATTTAATTTAATTGCATTCCATACGTACATTGAGTCAGAAAACATGAAAGGTTCTTGATACGAATACAATCGTTTGGAGTAACAATTTATTTCTTTTAAGTCCATTTCAAACAATCGACAGAGAAAGGTCCGTAGGTACTGGTAGGTAACGGCGCAGATCGATATCGCGACATGACATTAGCTGGAAAGCAATCGAATGAAAATTGCTTTGACATTTCGGATGGTGCAACTGAGAACGCCCTCGATGTCTGACACGCGGCTGATGTGTTGTTGATAGAAAATATTATTACACAAATACAATAGGTTTCTTAAATAGCTATAATTTTTCAGTCGATGATAGCTTTTCGTAGCTTTTTTATAATGTTATTTGCTGTATTGTTGTTGTATTTAGTTAATTTTGTTTATTTGACACGTATACTACTATATACTAACACAATATTTTAATGGATATCAGCATATCACATAAAGTTGTGCTAGTGGCAGAGGAATTAAGGAGCAAGATCTATCGTGGTATGGACATGCTATTTCGAGGGATGAAGGGTATATAACGCAGAAAGTAATGAGAATGAACGTGTATGGTTCCAAGGGAAGAGGGAGACCTAAGATCTAAGTATGGATGGGTTGTGTGAAAGATATTTGTATGGAGGGCCTGAATGCAGATATGAATAAAGATATAGAGGGATATGGCAGGAAGGTATGTGCAAATCCCCATATAGGTGGAAAAGGGCAGGGGGATGATGATGATGATTGTACATTACGTCAAATATGCGGTATTTGAAGTAATATATCAATTTCCAATAACATTGAATCTATCTTTAATTTCTGTAGGAGCACGCATAACCTTAGATTTAATAAACTGGAGCTGTAATTACGTTTTTACATCGGAAACTCATATCCGTCGAATTCGTTTCATGTACTTGTACAATTTTAGACTCTTAACAAAGTCAACTTGAAAAAATCGAATACAATCTTGTTCCGTTCCGAATCAGTCATTCATTCATCTAAATTAAAGTCGACAACTTCATCACGCGCTGGCAAGCTAGAGATAAGTTTCTGCTTGCTATAAACAATATAAGTTGTAGCTTGAAATAATTGCTATTGCGAGTTATGACAACTCTCTGTCGAGGATTCCTGTGCTTTCGAGAATACAAGAATATTTGTTTGCTACTTTCGTTGGTGTAATATTTACACCCGTTAAGATATAACAAGCTCGGTGAAAGTACATTTCACGTGCTATCATGTCTCTTGCCTGCGGTATATCCAAAGCAATGTGACTTAGGGTCCTTTAAGAAGAGAGCGTATTCATTCCTTAAAGGCCGGCAATGTGTCTGCAGTCCTTAGGTGTTGCAGATGTTCATAGACGTCGGTGATTACTAATATTTTTCTCGTTTGTCCCTTATGGTATGAAAAAAATGTACTATACAACCTCAGGTAGGTAATAGTGTTGACATGTTATTGATAGAAATATTACAAGAGTTTTTATGATGTAAGTAGTATCTATTCTGCAGGTTCTGCTTTGTCAGGTGCCGCAGGTCTGTTGCTACTGAACATCAGGTGAACTGCTTGCTTGTTTGCCATCTTCTTTCGTAAAAAAGTGTGTTTTATAACCTAACCAAGAGTGGAAGAGTCAGCAGCGGTATAGTCACTTAATATAAATCTAAGAAACACTTGCTTGTTTGCTACCTTTTCCCATATAATTAACCTTGGGACGAAAAGATCTACGATAACCTAAGATTTCTTTTAAGAAACGGAGCTATACACTTAGCTCAAACAGATGTTAAAGGTCTCTTTTTAATTATATATAAAGAGGAATAATTCTGTCAACTCTGTAAAGGAAACAAGGGCGTCGTTACAAAGCATGTGGGCAGATTAAATGGACCTTAGCTTTCTACAGCGAGTAATAACCGTTTACTCGGTGCGTCTTGCCGCGAGGGTCCGAGCAGCTGATTGATGCGTTTATAATTACGACCTTTTGCAAGCTTTTGCGTTCGTTGCGCGAGAAAATATCATTTGCGCGGCGCAAAGCCGTAATGTTAATGTCCAGCCGACGAACACTTAGCGACGCTTTCAGGTTAATGATAAGCATACAGGTATTAAGGGAAACGTTAATGAAAGAATCTTCAGCGCTGTAGAATATTGAGAAAGAAGATAGCTGAAATTGATAAGATAACGTTATACGACAATGACGATTATTTTAATAAATATAAAAATATTTTTTTAATCACCAACTATTGCGAATTTCGTTTGTTTAAATAAGGTCAGTTACTAGGCGATGTTATTCTTGTTGGTTTATAAAATAAAAACGACATAATCCCACTGTCAAAATTTAAACATTTGAAATATTCAAAGTAAAATAAAATAAAACATTGAATTGTTTCCAAATGCCGAGGTTTGCCGGCCGTAGGCTGTTCGCACTTCAATTATTCATAGAGGCGAGATTTTGATACGAATGTGTTTTATCTGATTTTTTTCAGTTTATTTTATAAAATCTCCCATTTCGTAGGAAACATATTTTATAGGTAAGGAGGCGGTGGCAAACTCGCAAGCTGAAACCGGACCTTAATTTAAATTTGCGTAGCCTACTTCTAATGGACAGAGGTGGGGATAGACAGGAATAAAGGATATTTGCCTTCTCCTCCCCGTCCAATTCTCCTCTTCCTTTTCCATGCTATCCTATTAAGGAAAGAATGGTAAGTTGACGACTATATGTATTTGATATATGTATATGGGTAACTTAACATCGGGTATACCATACTGCATGCGTTGCCACGGCGTGTAACGGCCAACACCTTTGCGTGACTTTACTACAGTCAAAAAGAATTAGGGTAAGACAAAGAGCATCGGCTATTCTATTTTTACAATACACGCATTTTATTGATAGCCTTATGACGTAATTATGTCTACCTTCTTTGGTGTAATATTTCTTTATAGTAACTATATGAATTCTTCGAAATGTGTGTATGTTTGGATGAGTTTTAGCTATAATCACACATTTGTTTTATTTACCGTTAAAGACGTCAATGTGAGTTTTACTATCTGAGCTTTCTATTTCTGTCAATATCTCCGCATCTTATGCTCCGAATTATGGTCTGTATAAAATTTGACAGTCGGGGAACGGTTCTCCGGTCATAACTGTGTTATAAATGTTGCAAGTCGCATCTCAATGCAATACTTTGAATGTACAGTCGGCAAAAAAAGTTTACACTGTCAGCTATTTCTTTTAGTCAGTCGTTACTTCTGCTGGCAAATCTTGCTATTTTAATTCTGATCCTATTGCTTTTTTATTATCTAAAGTGGTACCACTTCAACGATGTCTGACCTTTCGTAGTGGTGTTGAAAGTATGTATTTATGTATATTTCCTAACAGTTGTAGTGTTTTGTAGTTTGATTTTTTTGTAAATATTTAGCTTGTTATTCTGGGATATTATAGCATTCTAATGGTGAAAGAATTTTTTAAATTGGTCCTGTAGTTTTTGAGTTAAATACATACAAAAATACAAATCTTTACTCTTTATAATATTAGTGTCGATATAACGCGCATTCGAACGAAACGATTCGAATCTTCATCGTGCGTACGGCAAATGATTAGAACAACTTGCCAGCGTCTGTTTTACCGTCCAATTATGACGAGAATACCTTAAATAGGCTGTTCCTAAACTAGTGCGTACCATCTTTCTACCACACCCACTTAAAACCAGATGGGATCGTGGTGAAGCTAGTTTTATTTAATATAAAAAAGAATTTCAAATATTCCAAGAATCATTTATTCGACCTCCGTACGGAATGATCGGCAATAACAGTATTCTAATACATTAATTGCCTAAATTTTAGAATAGCGGACATCAATTGGTCGTGGTGTGATTGGAAACTTCGTGCTTTGACGTGGGGACGACACCGGCACCGTTCCGCCGCATTACGATGTGACAACAGACATGTGTCGGTGATCGGTGAAATCCGACTTTCTCTTAATAATCTAATGTAACAGGAAGTAATTGCAAAAATACCATCAACTACTGACTTTTATATGTTATGTTGTTAACATATAAGTTGTGTGATGCTACAAACGAACCACGGATCTAATTACAAACAATAGCATATGTCGTGTTTGTTATTTGCTATGTTAGATTTATGTAGATAATGGCCTGGTTCACAAAGTATGGGTTAATAACTAATTGACAAGTAAATTAACTGAAACATAGAACTTTTCGGTAAAATAATTTGCGTTTCACAAACGAAGTTTACGTGTCAGCTTGTTACTTGTAAGTTTGCGAGGGCAACGTCGCATTGACTTTTCGAGTTACGGAACATGTGACAGCATAAATCATTTTTTTTTTAATTTATCACTCTCAAAAGCATTTAAAACGCATCTTTTATGGATTATTTTGTGCTACATATTGATGTACTTTCAATGCATATTATGAAAAAAATCTAACGCTACAAAAAAGCATTTTCTAAAAAATCGATTATTTTTATTTGAAACGTAACAACGTAAGGCAAATGTCAAAGCAAGAAATAATGTGTCAAATAACTATAACCACCCAATAACATCCTTCGATGACGGATGATGCAACCTATAGTTTACGTGGAACTTTATTAACCAGTTTAGCTTATTTGCAGGTTGTGAAACTCCAACAATGAATTTATTATAGATAAGTTCCAAGTAGCGTATTCAGGACTTTACTGGGACATTGTGAACCCTTAGTCTGCAAAACAATGTGAAAATCCTTGTTTTAACTATTAATATGTTTATGGGTCTATAACCTTTCGTTTTTATCCAAATAAGAGCAAGTAACTTTGTTGAAATTTTTATCGAGGTCTAACCGCGGAGTTACTACTCAAAACGTTCTTGCAAGCTAAATAATTCCCAATATGGCAACATTAGCTTTTCCCCTAATGCGCAATGGGCTTGTCAACTTTTAAGATGCATTAATACTACATTTATTATGAGAAAAATACTTCTTTTGTAATAAATATGTATAAATCACTTAAGTCATATGAAGTATAGGAATAATTCACCTCTTTACGCGTCACAATCATTATACTTAACAAAGTCATCTTGAAAATAGTAACGTCTACATACTTTTCTTATAGCACTGCACATCGTGCTGTATTGACAGGACTCTTTGGTGTTATTTTTTTTATCCGCTATAATCGCGGCAGCTTTGATCGCGGTGATTTGACAATATGCGCGGGCGCATGTTTGACACCACGGACCGTATCAGAAAAATCTCCATTAACGACAGCCGGGGAAAAAATTGACCACAAAGGCCGAGTCAATCGTTAATCGCGAAGTGTCGGCTACTAATGGGAACTTAGGCTGGACAGAGTCAGAAGTGGAGCAGACATTTATATTTTGATTTTGTATTTTAGACAATATTTTAAAATGTAATATTTTTTTTTAATTGTGTAAGTTAGCGCTTGACCTCGATCCCACCTGATGTTAAGTGGCAATGTGGCCGAAAGATGGTACGCACTAGTTTATGAACAGCCTATTCATGGGCGTACCCAGCATTTCTTCTTTTTAGATAGGAAGTTTCTTAAGCCATGTATATAATTAGTAAGGGCAATGGATAAGGTAATTTAGCATTACCCATTGCGCTTTGAGCAACTTTGAGCCATCTCAGAAGTAGATGTGGGACGAGAGCATATCTCGCAATTTCCCGAACGCTGCCCATCCGAGTCGGATTGGGCGATTGACCTTCTTCTCATGGGTGGAACATGGATGTTTCATTTTAAGACTCACTCGTTTTGGAGGCTTCTTAGAGGGCATCGAGCATTGTATTAAGTTCTTTCACGGTTTCAGCCACGACCACTATGTCATCGGAATATCCAGGGGGGCAGCCCCCCCTGCCCTGGGTACGCCCTTTTTTTCATAATAAATATCATAAAATTTATTGTATACCATAATACAAATTATTTAATGTGTAAAAATACAACTTATTGTTATTTAAGTATCTATTATTTTAAATTGTTAGTTCGTTACATATCTAGTTATATAATTAGTAAATTTAAGAATAGTTTTAGGCACAAGTCGACTCCATGGAGTGTAGCGTCAGCTAGGACAGCAGCCATAGGCACTATACTCTAATGAACTTCCAAATGGAAGCCGTTCGTATCAATGCCAATCAGATCTTTATTTATCGGAGTCATCAAACAGACATAATGGTGGTAGCCCGACGCAACGCTTAGGATCCTGATGATGTGCTTTCACAATGCGTGTGAAAATTATAAGTGATTACTGAAGACTTTCAGAACTCCACAAGAAACCTGTTTGGTTTGAGTAACCTTTTAATAGTTTTTTTTTATGTAAACGAAAACAGCCTACACCTTTTAAAGTACAAGTTAAAGACATTTAACTTGGTCCTGCAATACCTTGGATGATAAACAAAGTGCAACTGGTTATAAGTTCAATAATGTACATAGCGAAGGTAATCTTTCTTTTATTTATTGTAAATTGTGGGTCTAAGGGTGTTTAAATTAATTAAGATAGAGGTTGCCTAGTCTAATGATAAACTAAGGAAGTTCACAATCGTTCGGTGACATGTAAAGATTGCAACTGTAATATGTGGCTGTGAATATAACAACTACGTACTAACATAATGTAATTTGTGCCTAATACAATGAAAGTTATGCAGCAAATCCCCTTGGGTTCCCTCTTTTATCAATTCAAATGAAAAGTTTATTTCCTACTATTTTGAGACATTTATTAAGACGGTAGTGTGGTAGCGGTCTCTGTACAATAGCGGTGGATGATACGTTAGTTATGATACATCACAATACATGCGTGTGTGTGATGAATGCCGCATTACAACTAAATGTAGCATCGATGAGAAATAGTAAGAAAGCGGGGTGGGTAGAGCCCTCTCGGCCGCGCCGACAGTTGTCGGCTCGCGGGGCTACATACATCATCGTCAGACCTTACAAGATCTGCAAGTCATCGGACCTCAAGCTGCCGTGCTCGCCAACTGTGGAATCAGCTTTATTATATCTTAATATATACATACTACACTTTAAAAACACTATGTTTAATAAATTTCAATATGTTTATATAAAATTTTCAAGTGCGTCTTATTAACCGAATAGTTGTTGCACATTATTTATTTTTAAAACAAAAAGCTCTCACGTTTACAAACTTACACTGTACTTATTTATTTGATTTATTTTAATAGTCCTTACGCTGAATCCATTCTTAATCATGCGATTAAATTACCACTTTACAATGTACAAAACAATCCTTACAAATGGGAATCACCAGATGTTTTCGATAAAAACTTTACGAATCAAACCGTCTCTATACTATTACAATAGCAAATGACAAAAGAAAATATCAAAGCGGTAGCTTTTATATAAATTAACATAAGTACCGCCGGGAGCGAGCGTCGCGCGGTCATTACGACGGCCACGTAATTAAAAACGACTATATCTCTGATTTATTCTCCAAAAAGTACGGCATCATCGCCGCCGGGGGAGGAAAGCGTCCGTCATCGCAACCGCATCGAGGAGTGTCGGGACAAACCGATGTCTCAGGAGAGGCGGGATACCCCAAAGACTTCAAAAAAATGTGATGTTAAATTATGGTATTGTGTACATGTAGTTTTAGCTGGGCCATAGTTCTCTATAAACGTAGTAAAATGCATGTTTGTTTTGTGACTGATAGCCACCGGTTGCCTTTAAAAAGCATCTACGGTTATATTGGGCTTGAGGTATCAGAGCGCTGATGGCGCTTTGCCTCAATCTCTATAATAATAACTGAACTCGACAGCTTCCGTTGAGAATGCCGTTTTGAAATGCTGTATTTTTGTTACCAGGTTAGGACGCTTTTTCTTAAGTAATATCTGTTATTTCGGCATTGACATTAGATCCTAATTGTGATTGGGGTTTATTCTTTGGCAATGCACCATATGTTAAGTTATTTGTATATGAATATTTTGGAAACGAAATATTATTGAAAGTAGTAAGTATAAACTGAACTCGCAGCTCGTAAGCCAAATACGCTAGGCATTTGCACACTGCCGTGTTTTATTTATGTTATCTCTCATTACGGACTGAAACAGAGATTTGCTTGTTTGTAATGGACAAATTCTTCGTGATAATTTTTCCAACTTAAGACAGTTACATTATCTAGTCGTAATTTTAGTTATTATCAGTGCAGTATTGAAATCCACGAGTCAAGCTCTACGGTTACTGTTAATAAGAAGACAAGCGTGCCGGTTTTTGTTATGCTGGACTTGCGATTGAGAGTATTTTTAGTGAAAGATTAGAGT
>JWHW01059814.1:424358-444512 GCA_000931545.1 Papilio glaucus
GTACTGGTTTGGAAATACCGCCGAGGACAGACCGTTCCACAGCGCGGCAGTGCGTGGCAGAAAATTTCGCGAGAACCGCACTGTGGAGGAATGAAAAAAAAATATATTTTCTTCTTGTTATTTTTCCTGCCCCTTTCCCACTTTTTTTGTGGAGTCGGCACAGTACGACAGTTCATACTGTTATAGGTTTTGGCTATAGTTTTTTTATGGCCGGCCGCCTGCCGGACGCCAACCCTCCTCATACATGTACATATTATGAAATATTAGCAGATTATCGAAATAATTTACTAATATTTCTTGTAACCATTTCTAAACAAGCCTAAGCTTGATTGAAAACCCAACGATTATGTTGTGCATGTCTCGCAGTCCATACCCTTAACCTCTAGGCAATTACAAATTCTATAAATCAATGCAGCGTGAGAAAACTCGCATTTATGTTAAATTTAAAAGGAATTTTAAAGCCATGTAAATTCATCCAAGACATTTTTAATACTACTATATACTATTATTAATAGTATCGGCCATTATTATACTTCCTACTATCCTATCCTACTTCCATTATTATACGTTATAATAATGTTTAAAATGCTATGAGAGTGTAATATTCTAAGACAAAGCGCATCAGAAAAATTTCATCAGAACCTCCCTAGAGAGGTCCATCCCTCAGTAATGTAAGACACGAACCTATATTCTAACTCGGCGGTATATTGAGACATAAATTTTTCATTCCGCCCGAGGCCACTTGTGATAACCTACTTGACCAGCGCGTCCCAAGGGGTACATAAAGGACTTCTCTTGGGTAAGGAATCACATATTTCATAACGTTCTTCTCCCACTAGGGTTGGACACCACTAAGAATATATCGATAATAGTATTCAACATTACATTTTATAACCGTATATAAGTAATACGCAAACGGTGTCATTACAAAAAATATTTTACCAAATCAATCATTTTATGTATTGGTTCTTTGCTACGCTATTATCAGTCCAAGATGAAAAGAATCCAAAATCAATTTGGGATAATTACACCTCTTTTACAACTTTCAAGATAAAAGGATTCTCTAAGTGTGTTTCCTGTACAGTCTTTTTATCCGTCGGGAAGATTAAGGTATTAATACATGACAGACAATTACTATGATACAGGACATTTAATTGAATTGACCGGTGCTCGTATTTCACCTTATAAAAAGAACTGTTTTCATAGTACTATTTTTCGTTCATCGTGTCATGACTTGTTTTACATCATTTCTTCCTGTATGGCTTTGCAATGAATGTGCCACGTATGCAATATACATCGTGAATGTTTATTTACGAAGGGGACTAAACTATTATTTTAATGTCGACACCGTTAAGAGACATCACTAAAGAAACATGTCCTGTTCACACCCCCGAATTTTTTGTATCGTCGCACAAAGGGCTGGAAGGGCTACCGAACGGACACAATAATAAATATTTTGACGATAACACATAAATATTCTGCTTTTATGAATAGCAAAAAGGCGATGTGCCACCGAGGGCTGTAATTCCATACATTTTTATGGTCACTCCTTCCTCCAATAAATCGTGAACTATTTATTAGGGAAGCTGCCGCGCGATTTTTCAAGGCTCTCAAGGTAATGTAAAGGGTATAATGGGGATGTAGGGTGTCGTTATGCAAACCATAAAACTGCGTTTAGTGAAATATGACCATGGCCAATAAATATTTGCGTGTAATAATATTTTCAGGCTGATATGGATACAAATTTGAAATAACCATAATAAAAAGAAATAAATCTTAACAAATCCTATAGCTTAGAAACAATGCATTTGGCTTATTAAATAAAATCGCATATTAAATTTCAAGGATATCTATCCATGAATCTATTTTTCGTAGAATAGTCAAATTTAAGTGGCATGGGCCGGACACGTTGCTCGTAGTATGGATGGTCGATAGGGCCAAAAGATTCATGAACACGGACTACATACAGGGTGACAAAACTTGGGTAGACCTCCGTCTACAAGATGAGCCGGCGATGTAACTGTTAATTAAAGTTAAGGGAGTCGACGGTTACCGACCCGATGACTATTCACGGAAGAGACCTACGTGCAATGGACGTCTGTTGGCTGAAACGAAAACATATCCGTAAAAATAGGCCGTTAGTAGAAAATAAGCTCTACTAAATATAAGTACCACATAGGGTAGTATTTTATATAGAAATCGTATTAGCAGCGCAATTTCACGGCGCGTATGAGTCGGCGCCGATGCGCTGCGGTGTCGCGTGTTCCTGCGAGCGCTGTCGGCCTGTAATTTCCGGCTTTGTCACTAACGTGCATTGCAACCTGCGCTGCCTTAGGCCATAACCACACAGACTGCAGCGATGAAACGATGTTCTCAAGCGACCTTGACTATTTTATAACTTAATGATAACAAATAAGCCCTAAGTCTGGAGGAGTACAAGCCTGGGATATGAACATTTATGAAGAGTAAAATCATACTAATCAGTACACGAAAAGCGGTACGAAAACAGATCTCATGCGCAAACTATCTTGGGTACAGAGTATACACATATGTATATATATTCCTTTCAATTTGCGGTACCAATATTAAAAATTTACTACGTTTGATCCTCATGTGTGAATTTGTTAACCAAAGCTAGTTAACAAATTCACACAGTTTACGTTATAAAAGAGGTAGATGCATAGAATATGCAAATAATTAAATATATGATTGTAACGCCGGAGACGTATAATAAGTGAATTACATGGGCGCCATCAAGTGTTTAGTGTACTATAAGTAGACTAGATGGCGCGACTAGTGTTTTAGAACGCGCTATAGACGGGCTATGTGAATAAGGATAAGTTCACAGATAAGTTTTGTCAGGGTTCCTATTATTAGTTGCTAACTTGTACGCTGTTCTGGGTGCCAAATAAAACTTTGGCGTTTTCAAAGTCTGTGTATCACTTCACATGCTACGCACCGAAGACACCCATTACATGATCCTATTTGTTTTGCGAAAATTCTATAACATCCATTGTCAAAATTTGAATGTGCGTTATTTCTAATAAAAGCGTAAAAAATTCTAGTGTGAGTTCATACGCGGTAGAAATGAAACTTTGTATTCTGGTTAATTTATAAAAAAAGGAGATGAATACACTATGGAGCTGGTAAACAGAAATAGAGAGAGAACATACACATTGTTCGAATCAATATAAAAACAACACTTTTTTAACCTTATACTATTTCCTTTTTATAATCCAATTCATATAGCACCAAAAGAAGTTTCTCTTCAAAAAATATCGCGTTGTGTGTGCCGACACATTTCTAACGGGCTTGTGAAGAGGTCAACATGATGTAAGTATCACGGGTACAACGATTAAAGCAACATGAGGGATTAAATGTTATTTCAAAGATATTATAGCTGTAATATGGGTAACCACATGAGTTGGCAAGCGCTGACCGGTTACTACTTACTTCATATTCTTATTAATAAATGCGTAATGATTATGGCCTTAACAGTGATAGAGCCCGCAATAGCAACATCTGTTGCACGAATGGGCGACCCGTGAAATACCACGACCTCACAGAAATCAGGCATGAAGTAGAAGTACGCTTGTGCGTTACGTCTGCTGAATGAGGTACCGGAGGCCTAATTTCACTCTTCCTCCTCTTCCCATCCTTTAGCATAAGGATAGGATGGGAAAGGGAAGAGGATTGAACGGGGAGGCAATGTATAGGAAAAGGAAAAATCCTTTTTCCTTTCTATCCCCCTCCTCTGTCCATTAAAAGTAGCAACAACGCATCTGCAACTTATTTGACGGTCACTAACAACAACACCAGGGGAGCCACTAGCTCGTTTGCCACCTTCTACCATAAAAAAGGTAGTATTTAATAAAAAGCGTTACATTTATTGCGTACTTTAATCGTTTGCATATTTATTTTTCATAATTATAATAAGTTATAAGTAAGTGAGAAAGCGTCGGAAAAGGTCGCTTTCTTATTTATTATCGCACTATAAGTAAGATGAATCTAATTTGACTAAAATTATTTTATAATTTTTTTACTGTATGTTAGGCGTGACATTGAATGATAGAATTAAAAATACCATTATAAGGGAAAAGTGTGGCTTAAAAGTGGATGTTGTAACTAGAATTGAGAAAGGAATGCTTCGGTGGTTCGGGCATGTTGAAAGGATGAATGAAGAGAGAATAACGAAACAAATTTATGTAGCAAAAGTGAGTGGCAGTGTTGGTAGGGGACGCCCTAGGAGAACTTATATCGATCAGATTAGTGGCTTACTAAAAAAGGCCGATATAAGGAGCACCCATAACCGACGAGCATGTATGCGTAGATGTATGAATGTAGAAGAAGCGAGAGAGGTGTGCCAGGATCGCGCCAAGTGGAAATCCATGATCTCTGCCTACCCCTCTGGGTTACGGGCGTGAGCGCATATTTATTTATTTATTTTATTTTATAAATGAATAAATAATGAGTAACATTTAAACATTTAATTCGTTTACACGAATGACTTCTCATTATTGTAATACTTTTAAGAGACGATTAACTACACAGATAAAAAAATGTACAGAAAAATCTTCAATCGTAAAGATCAAAGATGGCACATTGATTGAAGAGCCATTCGGACCATTGACCCTTTGCAAGGAGGGCCTTAAAAGAGCTACTCAGAATAATTGGCCCTTTCATGTCCTTTAGACCTTTAACTTACCGTCCCAAATTCATACAATGTGCATTAGAAAATTAAAATGTTTGAAAGCTGTCTAGAAATTCATAGTTATGACTTTTTTGAGAAATTAAGCATGACCATTATGTGTGTGTATGTGTACTCATAACATAAAAAGGTATTTTTACGTTTTCCAAGTAATAGAAGTACGGAGGAATGCCCTAGAGCTCAGTTTTTCCGTTTACAAATTTGATAGGCAAATATTATTGTAGCTTTTAATCATTACATTATTGACTGACAAGGTTGATCTTTTGTTTTAGCTTAATTTATAAATATAGCACCGTTGTAGATGTATAGGAACAGATGATAAGAGAAAGTAGCACCGATAGAGGAAAGTTATGGAGCAAACGGATAGGTTAGGGTATGGGCATGTTATGAGGAGGGAATCATGTGACAAGGGACTTTAAGATATGAATATGGAGGGATATGTCGGTAGGGGTAGACCTGAGAAAAGATGGATGGATTGCGTGAAAGTCGACATGATTAAGAAGGGAGTGATTACTGAAATGATATATAATATACTGATATGGAAGACGAAAACATGTTGTGCCGACCCCACATAAAGTTAGTAAAGGGAGGGGAGACGATGACCGTTGTAGATGTAAGATTATTCTCAGCCTACAGTACAGTACAGCCTGGTAAACAAAGGCTTTATAGCACCACATTGTGATTGACGTTATCTAGAATATACGAATATGAAATTCACTAGGCCAACGCCATAAAAAGACCTATTTTGTATGTTTTTAATTAAATTAAGTGACCCTTTTATCAGTAACTTTCTGACATAGTCATTAAGATTTTCCTTCATAAGGCCTACTTTTAATTTTCTTTTTCCATGTGCAAAATAAGTATTGCATCGCATGTATACTACAAGTATTTGGTAGCTTTTTATCTAAGCATACAACAAAGTAAATTTATAGCTTGAAGACAGTGTGTGTATATTTTTATTTAATTTTTCTTGAAGCATATTGTCGATAAATTGCTTGTAAAATCGCAACAATATTAATTACCTTCAACAATCAACACAACATAATTGCCATTGAGCCTACAAAGAAGCCTTTTCATAGCCGGGCCTCGTAAACTTTTGAGGCTGATTAAAATTTTTTAACGAGACCGTCCAATTATGACGTGGCGTCCGTTATAATATGAACCCCTGTGCCCTCTTATACTGAGCAACAGCGGCTGAAAGAACCTACGAGTGGGGGTCCAAGAATTGTGGTTGTAGTTTTTTCAACAACAGTTCAAAAGCGGGGCGTGGTTGCTAGTGAACAAAAAGCATAAAGCATCAAAGTTTTCGTTCCGTCTCTTTTCTATATCAATCATCTTAATGGTTTATTTTTTATACAAATAAGTGAATATTAAAACTGTAAAAATCGTCTTTGCTTTTTACAGTTTTTCCGAGACCCATAAGAGTATAATCTCTTATGGATCCCTTTTCATGTAGGTCTTTCTGGCAAGCCTCTTTCCATAACATCATATGCCACTAGAATAACTCTAGTCAATGTACAAGTAATGTATAGACTCGCGTGGCAATAAGAAAGTGTAACTACCAAAATTATGATATTTAAGACTATACCAAACACTAAAGTGAACCGACGGGGTTACGGGTTCTAAATAAATTAATAAATTATAAAATGTAGTTTATAAAACTCAGTCAGTAGGTAAGTGGTGGCTGCGATGCGTGACCGCGCCGTTTGCGACGACGCTGCGCTCGCAGCACGCGATGACCGATGATCAAACGACTGTTCGCCAGGTTTATTCATGACTGAACTGCCGCTATCTATTACGAAGCACGTGGAAGTGAATTCGGAACACTTTTTGCGATGACGAAAATTGGTAACAGAAAACATCAACGAAGACCCGAGAATATAAAGGTACAAAAGTTTACTTGTGCATTACATGATACCCATATTTTGAATTTAACGCCATAACTTCCTTAACCGACATGATTATCTTCATCTAATCGAATATGATACATATACCCACTAGATTTTATCGAAGAACGTATTAATCAATTCAACTAATTGTAAATGACTCCAGTTCCACTCACAAACATATCACTTAAACAACAAAAAGAGTGCCAGAGACTTTGCTTGCCGTTACGCCGAAGAGGTTAGGATGCGAAGAAGCAATGGCGGATCCAGGATTGTAATTGCGTAGGGGGTGCTCCTGAGGGTTGGTTATAGCAACGTAAAAACTAAAAGGCACACAACATGCTTATAGTTAAATCAGAACAAGAAAGTGAAATGCTGGCGAACTGGCTAAAGGTATGAATATGGATAAGGATTCAAATAAAATATTTTTTTTGAAGTTCAATTTAGAAAAATACAGAAGAATTCATATTATTTTAAGCTTCTCAGTCCCCTCTTCTAAAACCGCCACTAGCCCGCTAACTTTTCAGGCGATATTAATACATCAATACTACGCATGTATTCTGCAGGTTATACTTCCAGGTCGAGTCGATCTATTAGTGCAACAACTGATGGAGATTAGTTTCTAGCAGTCTCACTCGCCATAAAACATGCAGAAGTACTAATAAATGTTGTACTACTATTACTTGTCCCATATTCAGTGATTATGTGAAGCAGGTAGTACTAACCCGCTTGTGTTAGCCGATCGATGCAATACACAACTTATCCAAAATTAAAGAACTAAATAATAATTGTTTTTCACACGAGCCAGGTCACGTAGTCGACCGGTTTGTGATTAATAAAAACCTGCTAAACGTACAAAGTGTCATTTTTAATAATTAAAAAAGTGAATCCGTGGTGGCGTGACGATGCGCTGAATCGTCACAAATGTTGGTTACATTATTCATGCAGTCGGTCGGCCGAGACGGTGGCACATCACACCACATCCACCATCAGACACGTAATGAACGTACCGTGTGTAGTCGAATGAAGTGTAATTGGTATTTTTATAAATCGAGGCATATCTTTGGTTCGTACATTAAGGATCGTTTTCACTGAAATGAATTGATCTAAATCACAAAAACTCTTACGTTTAAGACACTCCACCGCTTTGTCAACTTATGATACTTAAGGGAACTACCGTGGTGGTAGAATTGAAAATTGTGATAATACCACCTCTAAATACGCGGAAATGGATGGTCAGTGTGAATGTAACACGTAAAAGATTTCGGACACTTACAAACCCATAAAAAATCGCAGATCCTATGTGATCCACTTACTCAACTCTCGTGAGTTTACAAAGAACAAAAAATAAGCGGCATACACCAAAGAATATTTTCGTCAAAGTAGTTGAAGTTATGATGCTCATAAAAGTTACAAAAGGTAAAGGCGATGGCAGCGCAAAGAGAAATGCCCGCTTCATTGTACAGCTACTGACATCTGTCATATTGACATTAAATATACAAGATTATACGTTAGCGGAGTGCGCAGTGTCGCAAAAACTTTATAGCATTTTTGCTCGGACAAGCGTTACTTTCTAAGGTTATGGCGGAACGCGTTGAAAGCTCTTTGTTTCCTTACCTGTTTATTATCATGTCTTATATAATGTACTTTATTTGTTAGGCAGTGTCTCGCTCGAATTAGTCTTTAATCGAATCTGTCGATTAATTTCATTTTCATACCTTTATTTGAAAGAATGTGAGTTCTTCAGATGGAAAAAGATTTAAGATAAGATTTTTTTTAGATTACTACAATCCTCTACAAAGTAATGACAATAGATCGATTTTAGTTTCCAGAAGTTGCATACAGTGGTAGAGCCAGCAACAACTACATCTGTTACACAAATGAGTCTGCTCAACCGGTGAAATACCACGACCTCAAAGAACACAGGCGTGAAGTAGAAGTATACTTGTGTGTTTTGCCTGACGAGTGAGGTGCCGGAAGCGAAATTTCAGTTGTCTTCCCTTCCCCATTCTTTCCTTATAAGAATAAGATAAGAACAGGAATTGGACGGGGGAGGAGACGAATGGGAAATATCCTTTTACCCGTCAATCCCCTCCTATTCGATTAGAGATGGACAGCGCATCTGCAACTCATTTGCTTGTTACGGATGTCTATTATTCGGGCGCGGGTATTAGGCGGTAAACGAGCAAGCGTGTCACTCGATGTTAAGTGACTGCATACTGTTGAAAAAATTAAATTGTGGTTCAAAAAATTCATAAGGAGCTTTCAAACTATATTTTATTTGTAAATCAAACATTTATTAATCTAGAAAAGTGTCTTTTAAAAAACAAGTTTTTTCGGCAAGCCCTAACAGCATCGGCCATTTCAAAGTTATTACTATACGCCGAACTGTGTCCACTCAACGCGAAAAACTCTTCACAATTCATAAAAAAACACGCCAAAAAGCATTTTATAACTCAGTAAATTCGGCTCTGGTGATATAAACTTCAACTTACATTCCTTAACCGCCGAAAATGTGAAACAGAACCCATAAAATAATGAGCGTAAGGTAGATAATCGTCTAAGCATATGATAAGCAAGTGTATGTATAAAGATGTTAGTTCATAAAAGCATTTGACAGTTCGCGGTAAGGTCCGCAAAACGGTAGGTTGGACAATTTCGATGTCGGGAAGATATTGTGAATCGTTTTTGTCAAATATCAACTTCTGTGGTCGCCTCCGTTCAGTTTTTTGTAATATTTCTGGAGTTCTGCATCCATAAAATCCATAGAATATAACCTAATATTTTAAATAATTGTCCAAATGTTTAAACAAATAAAAATCAAATAAAATTGTACTATCGTCTAGTTTATATAATTAAATAAAAATTACATACACTACAATACACAGTTATATAAAATGTTTTTAATGTGAAAAGTATACGTTGTGATAAATTCTTTCCCTATCGTAGAGGTATTTAAAGCAATTATTTATTTAGAATACCGTCATAATTATACGGATCCACGAGCTCGTTTTAAAGTTTTTGCTTGTGATGTTCTTCTTATTGGTGACCGCGCCGCCCGGTGATTTACTCTTCGGTGAGTTTTATCAAGGACAAGCCAGTTGAGACAAACAAAATAGCTACAGATATTATCGAGTTTGTTCTAATATGTATAGGTTAATTTTACGGATTAAATTATGGCGGGAAAAGAATGTTAGTACTAACTTATTTATATAAAACTTGTAGTTCATCGTATTGCTTTGAAAATATTTACACTTAGTCTTATTTAAATTGTGTTAACAGTATGTAGACGTAATCTAAAGAATTATTGTTTTCCTCCCTTTAGAGCATATATTTGTTAGAACGGAGATCTTTATCTCACGTTATCATTTATTTGCGGGCTGAGGGAGTAGACCGAAAAAAGTATAACAGTAATATCACGAGACGAATGCCATAAGCGAGTTACTTATACTTTTCGAATACTTTTAAATTTATGTCATAACTAGCGACCCGCCCTGGCTTAGCATGTCTCGTTTTTCCATACAAAATTTCATCCCCTATATTAGACCTTTAGGGAATGAATTTAGAAAAATCCTTTTTTTAGATTTTGTCTACGTTATAACAGAAATCTCTGAGCAAACTTGCACGTCTCTACGCTCTATATATCTTTAATGTACGCCCATATATGATTATTTTATTTTATTTTCTGTATTCGTAACTATGTTAAATGTCACACTACCATGCCCCCAATATTCTTATAAAAAATCGACTTTTCAATTCACCACATAAAGAAGATGTGTAATGTTTCTTTAAATATTCATCATTTCAATCTAAAATCGTATCCTTTTAATAAAATGGGATAGAAACCCCTACCAACCCCAACCTACGGTTCCCCAACCTACTACTACCCCTACCTACTTCTACCACCTACTGCTACCTCTACCACCTACTGCTACCTCTAACTACTACTAACCCTACCTGAAGTGCATGCTGATTTTTGCACGTGCAATATACTATAAAACTGCGACCTCACAGAAAGTAAACGTGAATTAATTAAGTATTCTGGATTACGCCTGATGAGTGAGGTGCCGCGGCCCTAATTCTATTTTTCTTCCTCTTCCCATCTTCTCTCTTTAGGAAAGAATGGGAAGGGGAAACCTATATTTAAGTAGCTTGATGTATTTTCCTTAGTCCACAGTAAATTTATGAACGCCCGCATAAATATTTGACAACCAATATATATGTATGTCAATCCTTTTGAATTTCTGACATTATTCTGTATTTTTTAAATCTAAAATACGCCATTATCCGAATGTTGTGGACATATCTTGCCGATTCAAAACCTTTATTTAAATTCGTTATTTAATCTGAGGAAAGAGCTTACCGTGTCGACGGGACTAACATTAAATGTTTGACAGTTACGAAACCCATAAACATTTTGTATGGGAAAATATTTTTTTTCATTTATTAACTATCCAACACCATTACAGAAATTGTTCCAGTTAGATGTTATATGTACCTTATAATTTACAATAGTTATACGTAAGTGTGCACTTACGTACGTATGGAATTAAAAAAAGAAAACTTGATAATGAAATGGCCAAGAGTACATTGTTGTAGAAAATGGTATAATCTTTGAGAGGTTTCTCGTTAGTATAGTGTACGTACTTACTGACAAGAAAACAAAATAGTTCTGAAATCGGTATAAAGGATCTGCATATCTCCATGATATATGAACCTGAGTGCTTTCACATACATTTCTATCAATCTTCATATCAAAAATTTGACTCGAAAGTAATAGCATATTTTTTTAAACCATTTTTAATTTCTATGTTAGACGTATAACGTGTATCATGACATCAAAGACCTTTTATTACGAAATGTTTATGACATACGAAAGTCGGAAAGTATGAGTCCACAGGCTAGGGACAGAGCCAAGAATGCTAATTGGAACCGTCTTTCAAACAATGCGTAAACAAGAGGGATCTTTTTTAATTTGATTTGTTTTTTAAACATTAACATAGGGTGGATTTGTGTAGGGTTACATAAAAAATGTTTACGTTTCAATGCGCGTGTGACAGTTACTTTGTTGCTTTATCTGTGATGAGGTTAGTTCTATTTGATGTGACAAATTAAACTTCTTTGTATAATATATAAATAATGCTTGTAGTACAAGGCTTATTATAATTATTTGATTCTCATACATATAGAGAGATTCACTCAAATGTCAGCAGTAGAAAGAGATCGAGATTTTCTAAACGAGGGACCAGTTCTAAGTAGAAAAATTATAAAAATATAGTTATTTCTCCTTTTGATGGTCGAAGAAGAAATAGAGCAAGCGTCTCACCACTGATACCAAAAAATATCAATATGTTATGTTATACAAATATACAGTGAATACAAATATTGAATAATTTTTAATATAAAAGAATACATTTTTTACAAAAGAGCTTCGGTTAACACGTGTAGTTAGTAAATGCGCAGTTCAACGGCCGAGCTAAAAATGTACAACACTTCCTGCAATGCGTAAGGTATAGTGGGCTATTTTAGATTACGATTACACTACCACTCTATTGAGGAGTGGATTCTCTTATGATTAAAGGCCGACGGATTGAGTGCGGTGGCCGACGAGAGAAGGAATTTGTTGCGTCGCCGTAGTCTCGGTATATAAAACTAAACTGATTTATATTAATAAGAAATTGTGCTTGTTATTATTTTTTGTGGCTATGATCGGAAGCCGAAATCTGTCAAGGGCGTGGGTGCTTTTATAAGTTTCGTCGAATTACGTGTTAAAATATTATTTATAATCATAAAAAGCCGATAGAGTAACACAAAATAGTCTAAAATCATTGTTTAGGTTTTTCACAAACAATGGCTGTAGAACGACTGCGCGGTCGTTGAAAACAGATGAGCAAGATCATTGAAGGCGAGTGGCTGAATTATAACCCAAAACCGCTGTTCATAGGCGCTAGTTATAGATATTTTAACGAGCGGGGCAATTGAAGTTTGGGTGGTCTTCTCGTAAAGCCGCGTTAACAACGGCTCAAGTTTGGACCGACGCACGCTGGTTCAACTGTTTTATGGAGATGTGAACTTAGTAAAAGTGAGCATTGCGTTGATAGCCGGCGATTAAAATATCAGGAATATTACAAGATATGCCATTAAAAATTTAAACTAACGATCATGTACCGAATGGTATCCATCAGTCTTTAAGCTTCTACTGCTAACTGATAGTAGAAGCTCCACTAGCACCAAACGTTTGTTCTTGAAATTAATCAATTTTACGGATTTTATCTCGTTTATTTAAATTTTATATTCCCGAAGTTTAGAGTACTTACTGAACACGGTGGGGGAGTAAAATGCATGCAGATCTGAAGATACCGTGAGCCTACAGTATCTTCAGAACTGTATGCAGTTGTGTGCTTGGTTTGGTACTTCATTTTATTAATCACACGATCCTAAACAAGTGGTACCACCGAGCCATCTTCTTTTTTTTAAACAGTTGTTTTTTATATCAATAGCCTCACGAAAATCATCCTTGACAGGAAGCGGTGTTCTTTTGCGAGGATTTGCGATTTATCAAATCATAAGTAAGTCGTATTGTTTCGTGTTGTTGAATAATAAGTCACATGTTCTCTACACAAACCACTGTAAGGTTTAAAAAAATATGCGAAACAGACGTTCTAAATTCGTGTGGCGCCACAATAACAGTCTAAAACACAAGCCCGAGCAGAAGGCGCACACTCCAATGGCAACGGTGAAAAAAATCTAAATTTGTCAAATGTATAATGTCCCGGTGCTTGTAGTCGCTGCGTCAACAAACACTGCCGTTTGAGATATTTCAGTCCGTCCGTACGTCCGTCATTCTGTATACATTACGACCTCACAGAGACATCCGACGACAGCCTATCAATCTTTTAATAAATACCAGACAACGCCGGGGCAAACTTCACATTTCTACCATTGAAATTTATTTCTCTAGCGTCGTCAAAAGCAAATCTGACTGTGACACACGCAAAATTATGTTTGTCAGTATTATTTGTGACTTTAGTACAAGACAACATTTTACGATCGAGTCGAAATATGTTTTTCACACTTTTTTTTAGTTGTCGACACCAGTAACACGTGTTACATTCGGCACATTATACGGTTTTAATAGTTGTTATGACATTATGCGAGGAGAATAGTATCATTTTTTTGATATCAAAACAGAATGATGGCAGCTTACGAAGATATATGCGAATGGATAGGACTAAACATACTAAATTTATTTTTTATTTATTTAATAACATTACTATAGAATTAATGAGGTGCTATAAATGAGGTCAAGTCTACAATTGGATTTTGATTTTTAAATATTGTTGTTATGTTCCTACATTGAATTAAGATTTAATAACAAGATGATAAATTGCTATTAATTTATCATATTTTTATAACAACGCTTAAATTTGTTACAACAGGGTTTAAATTAGTTTGGTTATACTAAAGAATGAGAGTAGTAAGAGATAATTTGCAATGATATGTTCATCCCTGTGCCTTATCAATGCGTCAGAATGTAATTCGACTATCTATGCAATAACTTCTGATTATAATCATCAGTCCAGTAGAAATCGCAACCTTTACGATCGTCAGTCCATCGTATTATCTGAGTCTACCGCTGTTATTGCTGTTCTAGCATATTTTAGCCTCATTGACTATCTGTCCCACGAGCTACTGGAAATGCCAGGTGCTTTATTGTTTTTATTCTGCTGAGGAACACATCATATCTGATTCATTTCACAAACTCTCTGCTATTCTATAGATTAAATTAAGCAGTTGTGGAAAACATAAGTTTAACTATAAATTATCCTTTAAAATTTGATGGACGTACTATTGGATTGTGTTTTGGCGTATCTATATATGTTTATATCTACGTCTGTTTAACCGTGTTGGACGCTTGACAGGAGAACGTTAAACAAAAAGTTTCGCTTTGACAAAAAGTTAACTAGCGTAATAAAACGCGAACGAGCTTTTTGTCACATCCCCGAGCCGAGCCATTAAAAAAACCCGTGAAACAAAGTCATAACTTCTGAAAAATTCGGCGGCTAATTTCGTGCGTCCGCCCACTGTGTTACGTTTAATTGCTTTCATTTTGAAATTTTATAATTCACCTGTCTTTTTGCAAATTACATGCATCCTGTTGTTCCAAATATATGTTTTAGCTTATCATATACGGTCTTGTCTGTGTCCTGAAACTACAATAGTTAGTAGACCCACCTAGCGCCACAGCCGTTTCCAGAACGGGCCGACACGTCCGTCTGAGTACCGCGATCTCATTGAATACCGGCGTTCAAGTTACTTTATAATTTTGCCTTTCTTCTGATAAAAGAATAAGCTCAATTTTCATCTCCTCGTTACCTCTTTCTATCTGCCCCTTTCATTGTGCTCCTCTACCCTGCATTAGGACTGGTAACGCTATTGCAATACTTAAATTGCATTGCTTATTGTGGATATCTATTGATAATATTGTGGTCACTTCACACATCATGTGGACCCATAAGTTTCGTTTACCTTATCAACTAATGCTATTATTTCATATAAAGGTCTACAAATAATTTGGCCAAAATCACAAATGGTTGGTTCTAGCTTAAGGTATGGTAAAGATATGATTCTTAGCTAACAGATATGATATTTTTGTACGTGGTAATTGATTGATAATTCTGTTGAGAGTTTAAGTCCACTAAAGGGCAGGAAATATGTATATAGGGTTCTGTACCATATTTGAAACCGCACAACTCAACTCAACCCAAAATTTCGACAGTGTCGACAAGACAAGAAGTTCAAGACAAGACAGTTCGTCTTTATCGACGGCCGTTTTCAATAACCTATCTAAGATTACGGATAAATTGCTATCCCCCAGTAACAATAAGAGCTTATCTATCTTTAGTTTACGTTTCACAATCAAAGATAAGTGTCGTCTATCTATAACCAACGATAGATTACTTTTCCCTCTCACCTATCCAACCTTCTTCAAACGTTTCGTTCTACTATAATCAACGACTTAAAAGCTTAAAACTTATCATTTAAGTGATATAAAATTAACCCAGTAAGTATCTAAGAACTACATTATTGATAATTTATTTTACATAGTATGCAAATTTTGATAGACCTAGGATAGACCCATTTCTTCAGTCAACAAAGGCAGCAATCCATTTTTAAAGACGCTCCAATACTTTAATGCTGTTTCAATATTCCATAATTAATAGATATTATAGTGATTTTATTCCCGCAACAATAACAACGCAACCGGCCGATTTTGACGGATAGGCGAATGACGTTACTAGAGATAGCTTCGTCTATCCGAGAGTAAGTAAACTTTTATTAAAACGAAAGTAAGCACGAATTGTATGAGCGTGTCTATCTCTAGTAAGCTATCCGTCCTCCCGATGACAGATTGCTAGTTTCTATGGGCATTGCTAACCGTAGATAGGTTATTGAAATGAAAGTCCATCAAATGATGCATGATCATTTCCCTCTATAAACACCATTAATATCGGATCACAGCTCTTAGTTGGTCTATTTTAAGAAAAGTATAAAGAATTAGGGAATCCGCGAGCTGTTAAACATCTCATTTATTGATCGGAATGCAGAAGGAGATGATGCGGCTGTATTCCATATTATACATTGTGTTACTGCGGGTTGTTGTATTTATGAAGGAACAAAAACTGTAGGTCTAAGTACAAACGTTAAATATTGTACGGCTATCAAGACGATACGTGCTGAGTATCAACTTGATAAATAACGATTGCATAGTTCTATTTTGTAACACAATTTGTAACATTTACAAAATTATTGCCGAGAGCCCCACTATAAATTAATTAACGTCCAACATCAGAGGAACAATAGTCTACAATAAAACTTTCAGAATTATAGGATGACATAGTTCCTTCACTTCAAGAAGACAATCGTAAAGCGTCGCCGCGTGCGACAGCTCACGTTTTACAACTAGGTACGAACGCCAATAGATCCAGCTATTTCAGTCCGGTCATACATACATCTACTAATTTATAGTGCAATAAAGTTTTGCTTGTCACTCACGCGGGATTTATGTCCAGTCCGTCCTAAATGCGGTTTCTTCCGCTGACGAATTTCCTCGTGTCATCGGTCACTATAAACAATATGCGAAGCGTAGCGTAGGCGACGGCGGCGGCTCGGGGACCATTTGCCGGCGTCCGTCCGTGACGGGACGTCAGCTGGAACAAAGCAGATTGTCTTTTGGTCTAACGTAAACAAAGTCTAATTTCCTCAACTTGTCTTTGAATGTTACCCGGAATCATACGGGCATTTAATAATTGTAACCTATACTGCAATTTAAGCTTTGTTGTAAAGGCAGTAACATTCTATCCAGATTGTATACAGTACAGCAATTGGAACCGTGTCGATGTAGATGATGTAAATCGTACAGGCGGCGCCGGCGATGTCGTCGGGACGCCACCGCTCATACAAACAGCCGTCGATGCGTATCGAGGAAGGATGCTTAACACTTGCACCTCTAATTATATCCCTGGAGCGCGTAGTGGAAACAAATAATACGTCTCTCTAGTCCCAAGCTCCAGCTTTTCCCCGCGTTCTTGGTTTGTGACGTTATTTATCCATTGTGAACTGATTTATATAAAACTACACACCAATCTGTCAACGGTGGAGATAATTCATGTCGTCGTGAATCTTTTTGAGCAAACAGTTTTAAGAGTTGTAAATTGTGATTTTAACAAAAATTTCAGCGGAGACATAAATAATAACCGGGCATCCTGTACTAAAAAGAGATAAAATAACTTCAGGGAATGAGTTTAAAAGTTTAAAGACGGTGTAAATGTTTCTTGGAACGAAATCAGGGACAGGTTTGTTTAGACGCGCGGGCGCGGCAGATGTCACCGGCCGCCGCAGTCGCGGGCGTTTCCTGAGAATGACAACTACTAAAACATTTTTACTATGAAAACATCACGATCATATAATGTTATGAGTAGTTTAAAACTGTAACAAAGATTATTTCGGCAAAACTAAAAAGCAATAAATAAAAAATTATCATTCGAATAAATTACTAAATAATTTGTACCGATTAATTTTTGATTCTAGCAACATTTTACATATAATAAATAAAAGTATCGTTATTTTACGAGTAGTAGTAGTAGCTGATAATATAACGAACTCTAACGTCATAAAAACCTACCAAATCCGAAAATATAAAACGATGTTTGATATTACTACCATACGCAGGAAACTAAGGACACAATTTTTATCAGTTTATCCCGAAGAGTAAAAGCTAGGTACTGTCAGCTCTTGGTTACAAGGTTGTGAAGGTAATCAACTAAATACATATATAGTACTATAAATAAAATAATTATACTCTAAATTGATAATCGTCGAAGGCACAACACAACAATTAAAATATACCATTTAACAGCTGTGTCAACTCACAATAACCTTGCATTTCTTTCCAGCTCTAGAATTCACAAAATGTCCGTAAAGAAAAATAAAAAGAATCTGTTTCGAACGCACCACACAAGACGCTTCCAATTCCTAAAGTAGAACCAAACGCGATAGAGACGAATCAAAGCGATCGTCACTAATGGACGGACGACTGTGTGTACATGTACTATGTATAGATATATAAGCGTTTGTTAATTTTTCGACTACCTAATAGCTCAAAGATTAGTCTGTTCGTCTATAGCGAATATCTTAAATAGAGATCATGAGTTCGACTAAAGGCAAATGTAACTGATGAAAGTTTTTGTTAGTTTTTTCGATATCAAAATTGTTTTCGGCTAAGGACGCTTCTTTCCTAGGTATTTAAACCTCACAAAATCGGTTAAAATGTAGTAAAGATTGATACCTGAAGTGAAGTGAAGTTAACATTTTAAAAGAGGACGTGACTAACATTGAGCAGGATATGCTTCAGTGCTTCGGGCCTGTTAAAAGAGACGAATGGAGAAAAATTGACAGAAGAACATTATGGCGTGAAAGTGTTTGTAGGAGACCCGAGATATCCTAGGCGAAGTTATACCGACTAGATTGGTGACATACTAAAGGATTGGGAAAGGAGATTAATCGTAATGCAAGAGAATTTATCCGTAGAATGTATGAAATTATATTCTTATAATTTTGCTTGCTTCTGCAAACAAGGTGTGCCAGGTCCGTACCAACTGTAAGTCCGTAAACGCTGCCTACCTTTCTGGGTTTCGAGGGCGTGAGTGCTTATTTATATATCCTTGCCATAGCCAACAATTAATTTATATTTTATAATTTTATCCATCGCTCACAATACATTTGAAATTGTAAATCTAATACTCTTAACTGATTACAGCTAAAAGCGTTATAAATATAAAATTAAAAATGACCATTCGTATTCTAGAACGAGCAATTTGTCTTCTGTAAAGTAAACATCAAATAAACCACATCAAACGTTAAAATTCAACGGGGGACAAGAGTGATTTCATTGACAA
Organism: Papilio glaucus; assembly: GCA_000931545.1. Classification (NCBI taxonomy): domain Eukaryota; kingdom Metazoa; phylum Arthropoda; class Insecta; order Lepidoptera; family Papilionidae; genus Papilio; species Papilio glaucus. The sequence goes on from JWHW01059814.1 coordinate 443,411, forward strand.
AATCCATTAATACCGAGTCGGCATCTCGGCATCTCGGCCAATTAGTAAACAAATGAGCCGAATGACAGATCGGGATAGTTGGCACGGTGACAACGCCGCCGGTGGCTCGGCGATGTTAAGGGGAACGTTAAATAAACAGGTTTAATAGAATCATGAAAATTACTCGTGACAGATTAAAATAGTCGATGTTGTGAATGTTTAAACTCCGGACGCGTGTTTTATGTGTTTTAATAATCATTTTCTGTGTAAAAATTTTGAGTTTGTATTTTTTATTTCTTGTGTAATTTATAATTGCAATGATAATATATCAAATCTGAACTGAGGAGGAGGAGGCTGAAAACAGTAATGCTTTAGTTGAACGTCATTAAATTAGCAAAAATCATTTATCAAAAAATGGTTAAAATATTCAAACTAAGAAAATCAATCAGTTAATTGATAAACTGCAAACATAGACGATTTAAGAAACGTGCATATGTAAAAGACAAATACTGGTTTTACTTATTTCTAAAGATGTAGAACATCCCCTTAATGACGTACAAGAACAGTCCATCAGGCGATCGGTGACAGACCGATCGAAACATGTGTCGCAGTAAACCAGTGCTGTTGCATCGCACGAAGCTATTTCGGTTTTAACGACAAAGTCCGAACACAAAACAATGCCCACCGACCGTAACACAATTTGATGGCCGACTGTCATCTGTTTAATTCGATTCTTGTTTTACTAGCTTCTAAATAATAAACAGAAATATAAACCTACTAGCGACCGGTCCCATTAGGACATTACAAAATAGTTTTTGCGACTAAACCGTTCGCTAAATCAAAAACAGATCAAAAATCTTGTAAATGTAAGTAGTTACCTAAGAAAAAAAAATGGTAATGATTATATAGATGGTTACAAAATTATGAATGGATTAATTCTTGGTGAACGTGTTTTGAAGCAACCTGTTAATTTCTAAACTAGGGTTTTTTGTGGTTTACTGGAGAAATCTATTGAAGACAAAAGTCTCAATATTTTTGAAGCCCTCTAGCGCCCTAATAATTATAATTAGCTGCTTGCTTACTTCTATTAAACTTAAAATAATATAAGTATAAAACTCAGAAA
>JWHW01059814.1:444550-463996 GCA_000931545.1 Papilio glaucus
AGATTACGGTAGATACGGGTATTAATCTTGTTAAAATAAACTTCAATTAATTAGGTGATATCTCATTTGTCTTAGCTGGTTTTTTTCACGGTCTCAGAGCGTGTCACCGTTTTTTTTTTCTTTCGGCTTCCTTCATCTGTTTTGTCGCGCGTCGCATCCCAAATGGAGTCAATTAGTGGCTTTTACTTTTTGTTCGTCGCGTGTAATCGACCGTTTAACACCGAGTCTTGTGGATTTGTGAAATGTCTCGTACAATTATGGTGAATGTCATTCCACGACGACTTTCTTGGTAAACGAATTGAGTTATTCATTATGTCATTTTGTTTCGTTTAACTTTATGTTAATTCAAATATTATATTTTAAGCATGATACTACGTTGGTACATATAATTATATGTTTCGCGGAATACCTATCTGTTCTAGCACAAATACCCTTTAAACTTGAAACGAATTCTGCGCGTCTTTTTTTCTAAAATAAAACAATTCATTTATTATTAATATATATACATACATTAATTACTTTTAGATCGAATAAGTCATACGTAGTCTGTGGTCGCAAGTCTAACGATTAAACGAAAAGGTTAATCCTGTTATAACGACACTATATAATTATAAAATTGTCTTGGAATTCAAAGGACAACGTATTAAACTTCTTTTATGGAATTTCTTGAACTCTTAGGGCTTAAATGAGACAGCTGATAATTCTATCCGTTGTAAGTGAGTCTTAATGCATTGCCATTAGTAAAGTCAATACAGTAATCATTATTCCACCATAATTGTGCTATGACTGCGGCAAAATAGTGAGTACACAAAGTAATAAAACTCATGGTCTAGCAATTATTTAACGCAAGCTAGGCTAGGAATTAATGAAAAGGGCTAGAGAATGAACTAAATAGGATTGTATGTTACTAGCTGTACCTACCACGCGATTTCAATATGAACGAATATTACCTACTTGTTATTATGACTTATTGATAGTAATAATACTTGCATCGCGCATTCTGTCAAACGACTGCCAGTTATGTCAAAAGCGCAAAGGTTAAATTAGAAAAGTTAATACAGTCATTGAGTTTTCTTAAGTGTTCTAATTGTACGCGAAACTTTCATATTTTTTTCTTTCCTAAGAACCTTCTCCTGACTATAAACACACACACAAAAAAGTATTACCGAAATCGGTCCAGCCGTTAACGTGATGCCCTGACCAAGGGAAATAAAGACTTATTTTTATAAGTTAAATTGCTTATATATTGTCAACTCTTAATTAAACACTACGGAAGTCAGATCATAACAATGAGGGTCATAAAGTGGACAACTGACAGAATCTACTATTAACTACTTCATACTTACCTTAATTCCTCCATACCTAGCTATATTGCAAGAAGATCATAACAATCAACCCTAAATCTGCCGGCCGGCATTGTTAAATCGTAAAAACCAAATTAGGTTGAATCGTTGCGTAACTCGTCGTTGGCGGTTCTAGAGGTCAAGTTTATTTTGACAGACAACGGAATGTTAGACTCGAGTTCGATTCGACGTACAACGTATCGTATACCTTAGGTACTTCTAAAAAAAAATCGGTTTAGTATCAGAGCTATATATAATTACCATTTTTATGGTGGTATTTATGGTTTTGGTGTGCAGTGGATTATAAGTCTATGAATGAATACAATGAAATCGGAAGCTGATAAAAACTGTTAATGCGTATAACGCGTCCGGAAAGGAAATGTTTACGCAACGCCTTTAATGAGCAGAAATAATGAATACGAACGTATGCGGAATTAATTGGCTCGTTCACGCGCCGTGGCCGCGAAGAAAGTGAGACTGTTACGACACGACGACTGTTTACTGGCACCGGAGGACACGACGACTGTTTACTGGCACCGGAGGACACGACGACTGTTTACTGGTACTGGAGGACACGTCGGCTGAACTTGTAGTATCATACAATCTGCTAAACCACTTTCGTTTTTGTCATCCTGGTACTCTATCCTGGATTGCTGAGCACTACTTTTTAGTGTGGTCGGAGACAAACAAGCTAACGGGTTAGTTGACTACACGCATGTTATGTGACCGTGACTACTATCTAGTTGTGAAGACCCTAGTGTTTTCTTCTTTTGTACAAGAGTATTAACACCTTTTTTAACCCTCTTTCGATTTGATTTCTAGAAATTCTTCCGAGCTTGCCTACGTCATAAGAGGAAACTATTTATAATTGTTTTGTAAAATTACGTCCCTGGGGCAATGATTAAAACACAAAAAGTAGCAGATATGCGATTAGCGGTCGAAAAGGGAAGACTCGAAAGTGTCCTAATTAGGACGCGTTTTCTATACCGTACGTCATATGTTTACATTTACGCTTAAGTGTCAAACACTAGCCGTCATCTGTATTACATCATTTGAAATGTCAAATGTGCTGTCACTGTCTTTGGAACACTTTTGATCGCTAATTTTGTATGAGTATAACATATCTATTGTACAAAATATCATTGTCCTGGGTCCAGTATTTTGTGGGTTGTGCGTTAATAGATCAGTCAGGCTTGTCATTTATAAATATAGAGTGGTAAAATGAGTGCAGACTACAAAATAGAAATTCGTCATCTCTGTTTTTCTCGCCGAGTGACGAACATGAGTGCATATGTAAAGCACCCAATCGTAACGAATATAATAAAAGCGAATGTGAGTTTGTTTGTTTGTCACGCTTTACCACCTTAAGGACTTAATCGATTATGGAAAATTCGCGCATACATTGACGAAGGTACTGAAAATAACAACTTTGTTTCCGAAAAAATTCCCGAGGGATACATTTTTTTTATAACATAAGGTGGTAAACGGGCAAGCGGTCCTCCTGCTTTAAGCGACCGCCACCCATAGGCATCTGGAACAACGTAACGAGTTGCAGATGCGTTGCCTAACTGTAACGGACAGAGGGAGGACAGACAGAAAATGATGTTTCCTTTTCCTATTTATCCCCTCCCTGGTAAAATCCTCCTTCCCTTCCCGTCCTTTCCTTATGAGAAATGGATGGGAAGGGGAACAGGAATAGAATAAGGCCTCCGGCACCTCACTCGTCAGACGAAACGCAGAATACTTCTACTTCACGCCTGTCTTCTGTGAGGTCGTGGTATTCCACCGGTTGAGTCGGGCCATTCGAGCAACAGATGTTGTTGTTGCGGGCTCTACCAATAATAATCAGATAAAGATAATCAGTCGCCATGGTAATATGACATGACAATAACAAAGTTTGTTACTGTTGCTATTGTTGTCATAGGTTAGCATGACAAGCAACAACTTTTTGACATTGACCTATAAATGCAGTTATACGTGAAATCAAGTTGCATTCGTACGAAGCCGCGGGCAGCGTCTAGTTAATAATAAACCTCACCCGCGCATCGAAAGTCAAACAAAACAAATGACAAATCTCAGTGCTCTAAAAACCACACACGTTTCATTGTAACCATGATAAATTCGATAGGTGTTTGTGAACGTAGTGATTTATAGTTAACGATGACCATCCGAAATGAGTAGCTTGTTCGGCCACCCGGTCGTGAGAGAGTGTTTGTTTACTTTAATTTTTACAGCGGCCGCGACAGAAACCAGAAGCGATCCCCTGAACTAATTATAGAAGCTGTACCAACCTTACCACACGGGGTCGTTGACGTTCTTCCTTTTAAGCGAGTAGGTGTGATAATATCATTTTGATATTTATTATCTAAAACATATATATCACCTTGGAAAGATTGCGTGCCTACTGTTGTATTTTATTTGTTCGTGTTAAACAATACTTTTATAAAGACGGATTTAATTAGACCGCGTTGTGCCTGGTTTAGTATAGATTTAGCGTTCATTTGATGGACTCAGTATTTGTCCAATAATTAACTCTTAAAGTCTGACAAGATAGGGGAGGCCTGCGCCTGCAGTGGGAACCTATCGGTCGAAAGGAGGCAAAGGAGGAGAACTGACTAAATGGGATTTTATAGCTTTACATCTTAACAATGCTGTTAATACTTAAAGTGGTTCAAATAGAAATACAAAACGCCGGAAAATTTAAAGATACAAGCGTTCGCTTTTATTATTGTAATTTTCAATAGCGGCCGTGCGAAAATTCGCAACATCCTGTTAAGCGTGACAAAATCGAAATAATGATAAAATGTTGTTTTCCTGGTACAAGCCGAAGGTAAACGTACGATTGTGTTATCCAAAACTGCGAAGAGCCCGAATAGAATAGGAAATAAAAAATAATAATTGTTATTGCGGACTAGCTGTGTATTGTGTAGAGTGACCAAATGAATGGAAAATCTTAAATTATTTATTTATTAAGCTTAGCAAATAGCCATTGGAATTTTACTTCAAGAAACTTACATTATATTAAATAAACTAATGTTTTAGTAGAACGCGTTGGATTCACAAAAAAGTTTGGAAATCATAAAAGTGTGCTATTTATTATGCTTCATAATAAGTAAGCGTTTAATAAATTAAATCATGTGATTCGAATTCGCTGGACCCTCGAAAATGTTGTCTTTCAGACAAGCGACTTTTAATCTTTTTAAAATGGTATCTCAATTTTTTTCATTGATGTATTTAGTAGAATGTATTTTTAATAATTTAGTAGTGGTGATTTTCAATCTGTCACAGCGATTAGGAGGCCTTCTAAAGGCGCTGTGCGTTATGCATTATCAAATCACTCATTAATTGACAAGAACTGGATGCTGCAGCAAACTGAGAAAATAGTTCACGAGGTAATGTAAATGCTATGTAGAATATTTACCACATGCGGACTTGTCATTTTGAATTAGATTAGTTCGAAAATAACATGAGTTAACAAGTTGTTGCAATGCGACACCTCAGAGATTCTGGCGGAAGTCAATGAAGACTGAAGAGGAACACAGAAGAGATGAATGTCGGTCAGGGATACGTAGTGTAACGGCGAGCTTGACGAGTCTTACATCTTACAATAACGGTCCTCGCGACGTTTGACTATCTCGGCAACGGAACTGTTCTTATCACACGGGTAGAATAATACTTAAGTACAACCGTAGTACAACAACTGTAGCCAAATCATGTATTGGTACAGTATGTACTAGGGTTACACTATGCCGACCCCACATAAGTGGGAAAAAGGCAGGGAGATGATTAACGAGGTATAAGATAATGACATAAGTTTTACAAGAACTTAACCCACTTAAATCAAATCAAAAGAAATCGAGGCAATTAAACATATATACATCATTTAAAAAGTACTTAGTACGCCATTAGGGATTTGATCCAAGCTCTAAAAAATATTAAAACAGATAATTTTTATAGCGGGTTGAATTTCATAAAATTATTGACATATAAAAGTTGTGGCTTTAGTTCTATATTTCATTTTAAAAAACTTTGAGAAACATTTTCTTTTCAATCTGTTGTCACTAGCGTAGTAAATGTAGTTACATTTATTTAAATTGTTTACATTATACGACTGATTTTTTTGATCAATGTTTCTTAGAAATGTACAAAGTCATCGCTGTAATAAACCAGCCTAGAGGGACCTGTTACAAATCGATTTGTCCTACCATTTAGTTACACGTTTCACGTAAACAAATAATATGTTATAATTGAAAAATAATTTTAGAAGTAATAAATTAAAACATCTCGTTATTAAAATAAATAACATAATAATATTTCGTTATAGGATAAAGGTCGACCTAACCAACGATTAGATTTGACTTGAATGAAATTTGCAGCAAATGCAAGATTCTAGTCTAGTCTATTTACTTCCTGATAAACTGTGTTACCTAATATATAACCTTGTTATGGAAGAGTGTGAGGATGTTATCGTAACACAGGTATTATTATACTTAAAAGAATATTCTAATATAAAATTGTAAACCGTATGTTAACGAATAAAATATTATATTTTATTTATAATTTTTATTTTTAGGCCCTGGCAGACTTTGACATCAGTTATGGGTAAAGTTGCTATGCGGTAACATCTAAAACATATATTAATCGATATTAAAAAGCCACAGTTAGGCATATTAAAATCAATAGTCGATAAAAAAATTAACGATAAAGGTATTACAATATACACAAGGTCTGCTGCTACAGGCAAGTTGTGTCAAGTAAAAGCATTTTTTTTCGTTAGTTATTTTGGGGAAAGAAATAGTATTTTATACATTAGTAAATATTTAAAAAATTTAAAGATCAAAAAAAATACGGTAAATATGTGCTAAAAATATAAATAAAAAGATTTGTTATTAAAGGTGTTGATTACATGCTAAAAAAAATACGCTTAGTTTCTATACGATTATGAAATACATTAAACCTACAGAAGGTTATGCCCTGCACATACATACATACTCGCAAAAATATTACGGGCCTAGATATTATGAATTTTAGTGTCGTACACATGTAAAATAAGTTTTATTTAAAAAATAATGATTAATCCGATAGACCTCTGCATACTTGTATTCAAAAGTGAGGCGTGATGACTTGAACAGGTAGGTATCCAATTCTATTTTTATGCGATTTTGTATCTATTTTATTTAATGACTACCTGCAAACACCCGCTTCGCCGGATTTTTTTTTTATAATTATAGAATTATCGATTTGTAATCGAGAACGTTCTCGATCAATCCAGAATAATAGCCACATATTGTCGGAAAATACATTTTCAATCCCCATATCTTTCACACCCCTACATTGAGAGGTTGTGGCACAACCCACCCACAATCAATAGTTCTGTGATGTAGTTTAGGCTAGAAAGTGACATATTGGGATGCACACGTCCATTTTGATATACACAGAGTGGAAGGAAATATCGTGTACAAGGAAAAATCACAGAAACCAGTTTAGGCTCTAGACGGCCTCAAAGAATTTGTTTAAATTTGATCAAATATTTCACTTCACTTTGTTTTCAATAGATTTCATTAATATTTACCAACTCGTTTGTAACAATAAACTACATGTTTTGTGGAAGAAACCTTTGCTAAAAATTAACAGGTTGCTTCAAAACACGGTAAAAAAAATTATCCTTTTTTATTGTATAAAAGACGTGGAATATTTTTTTATATTAAATAATGTTTACATATTATGTTTACGTATTTTACTTATTACTTTGGTAGAAAATAGTAATATTAACGTTAGCCTTGTGTCAAGTGAACTTGTCAAGCTTTCCGGTTCTCTCCGCTTGATTTATAGCTTACAGCTCCTATACAGCGTGTTTCTAATTCCAACTTCTAATTCCAAATTCATAATTTGAAGCAATCTACTTATTTGTCCTTTTCCTATTACTCAGAGTCGGGGCTCCTCGCTTTCCTAAGCCAAATCAATCTTGAGTTCTCAGGTCGTAATTTGGCTTTTTGAAGGTCTCTTTTTATATTTGACCACCAAGTTGAAGGGGGACGACCTCTACCCCTACTTTGATCTGGCAATCCAACTTCAGCACATAATTTTAAAGGCATCTTTTTATTTGGTCACACCTCCCGCCCTCCTCAGCATTTTCATTTCATCGGTATAAATCTTTTGTTATGTGTTTGTCTTGACTGTAAACTTTCTCCGAATTAGTTGCGTCACTATATCTTAAATACTAAAAAATGAAGTTATAAAGAAAAGTTTATCTTCAATGCAAATATTAATTCATGAGATTTTCATTGCCTTCTCCTTTAGAGTAGGAAGCTAGCATGTCGTGTGAAAATGTAGAAGTTTGAGCAGGATCAAATAATCTCTACGTACATCTTCGACTGACTATACGGGTCGGTTGATAATGATCATATTTTAATTAACTATGCAAAGAATTATTCGATATTGGGCAAAGTAAGTATGGAAACGTACCATACTAATATTAATTACATGATAATCGCTATTGCAACAAATCGTCACAGTTTATATGGGTGTGGTAGAAACCTCGAGGAAAATTTCTTGTAAGGCAATTCCAAACACATAGATAAATAGATCTATCAGTCCTCACTCTTGAAGTTTACTATTGCTAACCAGTTACGCCGGTGACTTATCGATTGTATTATCGCCGGTTGTCGATAAATAGTACACTTAATTTGGGATTGTAGCATCATGTATAGTGTACATTGACAACAGTGACAATATTCCGGGTAGTCGCGTGCTGGCGAAGCGAGGGGCGGCACGATGCGGGGGCGCTTTACCATATTACACGAATTCGCCATAAAGTCGCGAGAAGTGTCCCGTTAAAGCGCGCCGTGTGGCCGCCGGATGTTGCCGCCTGAATAGCACGTTGACTACATCGTAACTAGACTGGAGAGAAATTGGACCCAAGTACCTATACTACAAGTATAGGCACTTGGCTCGTATTATACGGTTTGTACTACAGGTTATTTATTTATAACTTTTATATGGTCTCTTAATAACAATGTGCTATTTAAATATTGTGCCATTTTTTACATGCAACTAGCAACTCTGATAGTTTATAACTAGAATTGAGGCTATCCAGAAAAAATCTTAATTTATTCAACAGTGGTAGAGCCCGCAACAACAACATCTGTTGCACGAATGAGCCGGCTCGACCGGTGAAATATCACAACCTCACTGAAAACTGGCGTGAAGTAGAAGTATTCAGCGTTTCGTCTGATGAGTGAGGCGCCGGAGGCCTAATTTCAGTCTTCTTCCCCTTCCCACCCTTTCCTCATAAGGATAGGATGGGAACGGGAAGAGGATTGGACGGGGAGGGGTTAACGGGGAAAAGGAATTATTCTTATTCCTGTCTATGCCCTCCTCTGTCCATTAAAGGTAGGCAACGCATCTGCAATACATGTGCGTGTTGCGGATGTCTATTCACATGAGGTGATCCGCAAGCTCGTCTGCCACTTTGTTACATAAAAAACCTATCTTGATTATAGAACGCATAAGCGACCTCAGAACTATAACGAAAGATGCGAACGCTATCATTTTCTACCTCTTTCTGTATGACGAGACACCAAAGACGTATGCTTTTATCTCAAAATTTGCAACGTCTCAATAGACTCTCCTGAATTACTGTCTAATGTAAATTTTAACGTTCCCGCAGCGAAAATGCGTAGAAGGAAACTGCTTTCCGTGTCTGCGACTCGTACGAATTATAGAAGTAGCTATAAAACAAATTAAGCATAAATACTTTAATAACATGGCCTAAACATTATACTACTTATATTTGTAAACATTTGCATTGACTGGTCACTTATTCTACGTAATTAAATGTGGAAACTTTTAATTGGCTGTATTAAATCTATTATTATACTGTATTATTATAAGTAGTAGCTGTAAGTTTTCCTAATAAAATTAAATAACAGAGATATTACTTATGATTGTTTCGATTATTTAAAATGGAGTACTTGACAAAAGAAGCTTGCTTCACCTACAAATTCAAAACTGGCGAGAGATGGCGCGGGATCGGAATGAGTGGAGACTCTTATTGTCGGAGGCCAAGGCCCACTTTGGGTCACCGCGCCACTCTAGTACTTTTTTTTGACAAAAGAAGCACCCGTTATCATTGTAACAAAACTGGAAAGTTACTGTGATAGCTCTCAAACTTCGAGAAGTTTTGAAAAAAAATTACACGATATAATGTAGATAGATATTCTATATTTTATCGTATAATGTATCAATTATTGCAACGATGGTCAAAATTTGAATTAATAGTGGATCTATTATTTCTATTGCGTCGACTTACGTAACCTCTTGAAATCGTTGCTGTAAACGAAAGTGTGGCTGAAAACACGAAAGCTGGATTCTGGATTTTTTTCCAACAATTATAAATTTCACGTAACATTATGCAGCGAACGATGAGACACAGATCAATTCTACAATTCTATATCTTGTGACTAGGAACATTAGCACTGAAGTTAAATATTGATTAGCACCCTTATACAGTAAACTTGATGCAATCCTAGTATATCTTCTTATTTAAAATATTACAAAGACAAAAGGTAATTTACCTCATCAAATTTAATAGTAACAAGCAAGTAAGTAGATAATTATGTATTCATGTTTCTTTAAGTTAATTAAGTTAATTTAAAGCAAAAATACGTACTTATAATTCAAATAAGTCGGCGTATCAAAAGATTAAACTGCTAGCAGAGACGCGCACATCAACCGGATTTGCGATTTTCCTTGCTTGTCCGAAACCGGTCCCGAATAAATACCACCCATTACTAATTTCATGTCTAATGTCGTCAAAAGACGAATGGAAAAAAGCAGCCAAGTGTGAATTTAGTAAAGCTATAAGCAGGGTTCCGTAAACTGTAAGCACAAATTATATATATGTAAATGTAGAGTGAATATTAGGAGAATTCGCACCTGAACTTTACATAATTTTCCATTTTATGGTCAACAAGCAAGCCTGATAACATGATGACCTGATGTTAAGTGACCCACCCCTTTGTGCTAGTAGCGACATACACATAGTTATAACATTTTATTGTATTTAGTAACAAGTGGCATAGCCAAATATACTTATTATCATCATCACCCTGCGCTTTTCCCACTTAGGTCACACGGCACAGTATGACCGTAGTCCATACGGCATAGGTTTTGGCTTTTGGCTACAGTTTTTACGGCCCGCCGCCTGCCTGACGCCAACCCGCCACGGGAATGTAACATAAAAAAATCCACTATTGAGATTAAGAAACATATGAAATGTAATGTGTGAGTTGGAAATACAGTAAGGATACATATAAAAAGATAGAGAGACAATTCGTACAAATATGAAAAAATGTATAGTATACGTTAAGTGATTGAAAGCACTTAACTACCCAACGTAAGATCACAATCGACCACAACTCTCATAAATATTTTCTTCCCAGCATTATTTAAAAAAAACTGAAATAATTAGAAACAGAGCTCTAATGCACTCTGTGTTTAATGTAAATATTAATTAGAAAAACTAGGTGCGAGTAGGTTGCACAACCCATCATGTGCGGGTGCAACATTATGAACTTGTAGTCGGTGCGAGTCCGACATTACTTGCGAGTCCCGCAAGGGCGGATGCACGTTGTCATTACCCACATTGAAGAAAAGTTACAGAACCCTAAAAATATAAAATCGAAAAAAGGCAGAAAACATCGTCACAAGTCACACGCCGTGTTCACCTGCCACCATAATTACCTTAATTAAGTTTTTTTTCTCTCATAAAACCCAACCTCGTCGGGGATGTCTCCGCGCCCGTGCGCTGACGACTCGCGATACTTATCTCTGTAATTGGCAGAGTTTCCATCATATCGCTGAGTGCGAGTTGGCTAATGAACGACCGACGAACAGTTTTTACGCCTAACTCAAATAAATTACGAAAATAAGACCGTATCAAGGTTTTTCTGCGACTACAATTTTGAAATACGTATAATTATTTTGATAAGAATCAATTCCTATATTCAAATAATACTGCGATTTCAATGAAAAAGCATGCTAAAAAGATAAACGGATAATTAGTCTTGAGGAAAATATTGAATCGAGGGAGAGGGATGGAAAAATATGAAAAGAGTAGTAGAACAATGATTCCGTATACCACAAATATAAGTCCAAACAATATTTAAATATCTTTCCCATACCCCAACTCAATATTTTAAACGTAACGTAACGTTTGACGATTGACGTTATAAGAGCATTATGTACGCATAAGTATTAAATTATATACGAAAATGAATTGTATTACATGCAAGGCTTTTAAATTTTCTTACGATCATTTATTAGATAACAGATGGCGTGACTTGGCGTATGTTTGTGCATTTTGTATTCTTGTGCTTAACTTAAAAACACTTACCGATGATAATTAATTATTTATTTTAGGTTATTAAAATGAATATGAATTATAAGAGCTCAGTAGATTATTCCTTAATTTTGTACTAATGAATAATTGCAGGTCGAACATACAGTTGATCTTTTTTAATGTGGGTAAACGCAAGCACACGTGCACATATCCGATTTAGTTCAGTATTTAATATTGAAATAATACTTATAGGTATTGTATATATTACAGATATGAATATTAATATTAATTTTACTCTTTTAAAGTTTCAATCATCCGTGAACTTAGGATCCTTCAAGAAGCGAGCATACTGCTTCCTTCGTCGGCAACGCGTCTTCAGTTCCTCTGGTGTTGCGGATGTTATGGGCGTGCGCACTGTTATAATATTGCCCCCTTATGATACTAAAAAACCATCCAAAAGCTATACAATCGGTCAATAAATAAATAATAGATAAAAAGAGTAGTTGATAATAATGTAGCAGGTAAATTTTTGTCTTTTTGGTCCGATTTAGATAATTGCGATTAATTTCGTTGGCAATAAAACTAAATGTTGTTAATAACTCGACCTTACCTAACATGATAAAGCTTAGGTTTTTATTTATATAGATACATTTGGTGATGGTATAGTCAACTTTGTGGTGGTGTTGCTTGGACAAGAACGGCTTGCGACAGAGATATGTGGTAGTTGGAGGAGGTCTTTGTTAAAAGATGCACACACACACAGACAGGGCTATAGAGAAAAAAAATGATTGTGTAAAAATTGTTTTACTTGTCTGAATAAATGCTTTATTATAATTATATTATACGTTCAACTTTCCGCTTAACCCGCTTTCCATAGTAAACCACTAAAGTTAACTTTATCCCCCAGATTCTTGGACATATTTCACAAGAACTAATCTTTTGCATCGTTCAATTTTCAAGATTTTTTTACAATTAAGAAACTTATGACAATATCATGATAATGAGTAATAGAAGAACGGTAAGAACTTGTATTTGGTTGTGGTAATGTGCACTTATACTGCATAAATGCTAAAATTATTTTATGTATTAAGGTCGCATCATTACATCTTATATTCACGTCTGACAGTTATTCTAATTACTTTTTATCCAGCCGATAAGTAGAAATACAGTCAAGCACAAAAACATCACGTGTTTACGAAACAATGTCACTTACCGTCGATCAAATGGATCCAGTAGATGATTTTAATGAATATTGTCAATCAATTAACTATTTAATCCGTAAAAGGACATAAATTGTACCTCTTTTTATGTGTAAAAAATAACTTGACATCAACAACGGTCACAAATACAGAAAACTAGACAACTGTGGAATAGTTGAGCGTACGAATTTAATTGAAGCGGCGTCCTTTGTGAACGCGCGCTGGTAAGACGTCGGCGAACATCAAAGGCGGCGCGAACGCGAGGCGTTCGCGGTGAAATGTCACCACGGTCGATCAATTAACGGTTATCCAGTCGTTATTGATATCGAAATAGCAAAACGGACGAACTCTAGAGTGACCGTAGCTTATTCGATTATGCGTTGTCAGGCTTAATCAATAACAATTAGCGGTTTAAATACATTATTTTATATCAAATTAAACTTACTTTAAAAAAGTTAGAGATTTATCGAAAAAAAAAAACAGTCCTATCTATGTTGTGTTCAGTATACATGTTTCTTTTGTAGGTATATCTGGTACAAGGTATGATACAACGAAAGATGAACCCGAACTTTATTTACTCTTACAAACTTAACTTAGGTTGAAAAAATGTAATATTTTTTAACGTCAACAGACTTATCCCTGTACTACCAATGTAACCAACAAGCTCGGTGACCAGTGCAGATGCTACTTTTATCTATAGCGGTTGGACAACGTGATGATGGAGGTCTACGGGGACTGAGGAGTCTTCGCAATTGTGGTGGAGTCGCGAATGGATACTTCTCGTATTGGTATTTCAGTGCACCACATTCCTATCCTCCGCAGATGCGACGGCAGTGGAGCTTTAAGGGGAAAGGGCAGACAGTGTCCCTCTCACAGTTTACCCTACCCCTTGCAGCCGTATTGTGCGCGTAAACCCGGCGAGAACGCTGGGACCGCGGGCCTTGATAAACCTTTATAAAAAAGCCAAGGCGGCACCAGCGAGGGAGGGCGAGGTAGAAACCTGCATGCCGACGGAGCTGCTTCGGTGGTTGGCGCACGGGCAGGTGTGCGAAAGCGTTCTCATAGCCCCTCCGATAAGCGCAGGAGGAATTTTGTCAGGTTTTAGTCGGTGCGAGTCCGACATGTGGCCCCGCACGAGTGGATATGTGTCTTTCCTGACATTAAAAAAAAAAACAAAAGGCTAGGTTAGCCGCACGAGACGAACGTGAGAGTGCCTCTAATGCGTTCAAATAATGCCTTGCAGACTGACGGATTCCCTTCAAAATTTAAAATAAAATCTGTAACTGCGGTGGCGTTAATACGTAGGTACCTTATAAAAAATGTTATATTTATATAGATACCTACCTAAATAACAAGTACAACACGGGTGGAAATACGAACATGCCATATCATTTGTTTTATGTTATGAGGTTGTAATATTATCTGTATTGTATTAAGATATCCAAAATTAAGGGTATTACCGCACATAAGTAGACTAAAACTAGTGAATGTCTTAAAATCAACATCTTGTATTAAGTACTTTAATAAACTTCAAGGATATCAAGGAGAAATTGTAAAAATTATTAAAAGAAACTGTCAAGTGTAAAGTGTTTAAATTTTAACCCCCTTCAAAGTAATAAGATTGACTTTTCAGTTTTAATTTTTACTTTTGTTACGTCCTTACGTTAGTTTAGGATCGTTTCTTGTAAAAGAAAATTATTAATGCCCTTAACCATGAAACGTGGCTTGGTGGATTCGTAAAATCTACGAGTCTTTGAAATACTGTTTCTTTAACAAACAGCTATCAATCATCCTACCGATGATATCCTTTGGTACCAGACAATTGGTAAATTAAGATCAAATTATTGCTATTAATACTTTTAATAATCCGTAGATCAAACTCATGTTGCTTGCGTACTATAAAAATGTATGGTGAACGGTCAGACATTCCACAACGAATTTATATATTCATACAATAAACACGACCTCGAGCTAATAGCAAGATGAATGGCGTACTCCGAAAACATTACGACCTATTCCAAAGAATCCAACCGTAATTTTCCTTTGAAAGAGCCAAGAGTAATTTGAAACAGAACTATTGTATTGTCCGGTATCATTTCACTATAAATAAAAAGGTGTGCGGCAGCAGTAGTAACAAAAGTAATTCGTTATTGATGGAGCTGGGCGATGGCGGGAGTCAGGCGCGAGACGGACTTATCTTAACGTCTTTAATTACAGATATTGTTTTATACGTCACGACTATCCGACTGTTTATGCAACCTACAAAGGACCTAGGTATAAGGGACGTTTTACAACCACCGTTTATTTAATTTATCGAATAATTGATGTATAGTGGTCAGTGTATAAAAAAATTAATGATAGATTACTGTTTGGTTCCGGATTAAACTAACTCTAAATGTTTTTTTTAATTAAACGTACCCGGGGCATAGCTGTCAAATAATCTAAATAATCACTACTGCATAGTCGTTACAGACAAGAATATATTGGTATGATAGTTAGCATTTTTTGGTATTTTTTTAGGGTAACTATAATAGTTAAAAGTGCCTAAACCTATAAATATCGTCGTCTTTACGTCACCGTTACGTCGGAGTCGTTAGTTATAAAAGTCTTGTCGGGTGGCAGTGAGACAGATACGAATGTGCTTGGCACAGTCCAGTTATAGGTGCCGCTACACAATGCGTGTGCGTCGCTGGACTACCAGAGCGGCAAGATTTAATGACCGCGACTCGCCGTAACATGTGAAGCCGTTTCGTCACTGCCGACCGCATATATAGTCCTGGTACATAATATAAAGATTGACTATTGTAATTATGACAATTTTAAGTAATTACCTACGACCACACGTAATAAGTCTTGGATCCTAGAAATAGAACCTCTGTTACCTTCCAATATCTATTGATTGTGTTTTGTGTACGATTTTTAACATAATCTTGGTGTGTCTCTTTTCATACCAAAAAGAAGTTTTACAGGTTTTAAAGCGTATATTTTTAAGTAACTGTTGGTGTCTAGCCTCGCCTGGGTATTTTTGTTCGTCAATTAAAATATAGCCTATGTTACTTTTGATTTATTCTATTAGGGAAACATTTGTTAAAATCAGAATAATGGTTACAGAATTTCTTTGCGAAAATTGTTGCAATTGATTTATGTTCACATTGTTTTAAAGGTCATAGTTATTGTGAGATTATTTAATTTATATAATTGTTTTTAGTTGATATAACTCTACTTAGGCGGCACCTACCGTCACTTCCTTTTACTTAAATAATCAACGACATAATAACAATTTCAGCAACATAATTAACAATATAATTTAGTAAAGGTAATAATAATTTTAGTCCGACAACAGCTATGAAATGCAAATAAAGTAATATCACATGTAAGTATTTCCGTGTGCGTGAAACAAAACAGACAGCTAATAACATAGGAAAAGAAAACAATGCACCGACCGGTTATCTGGCGACGAATCTAATGTCAAGTATTTCGAACGTATATTTTAAAGGGAAACTTTGGTCAAAATTAGAATTTTATGTATAGGCCAAAGCATGAGAGGTAGCGTTTTTGAAGTGTTGTTAAATAAGTCCTACGCTTTATTTTACATAATTATTACATAAGGTTTTAAAGAAGGAGTACTCGTAAATGACCACCCTGAAAGTAATATGTAATTGGAACATTCAATAAACATGTTTATTTAGTTAAGATATTGCAAAAGGGCTTCATGTGTAAAATCCGAAAGGCGGCCTTTTTTCAGATGCATAAGGTATAGGACAAAGTCCAAAGACAAAGACCTCTAATTTGTTACAACGTACTACACAATTAATTTTTAGTGCCGACGTTAAAAATACTCATTATTTAGCTTATGCGAAAATCGGCATGACAAATTTTAGTGAGCGATTATTTGCATTAAGACATTCAATGCTCGCGCTTATGACTTGAACTCAACAAAACAGCGTATAAGGTGTTATTATGTAAATGATGAGAGCTTGGTTTCGGCTCAGTCAATACGTAGTGGAAGGTAATTGGCGACACGTTCGTACGCCGGTAGTGCCGCCTTTAAAGCCTCTCGGTCGTAATGTGACCTTTGTCGATGGGATTGTATTTTTTATTTATATAATTCCGGTACTTGTCTGTGATGTTCGTACATGCCGACTTAACAATGTCTATGATGATTCAGAGTTATTTAACGCATAAAAAATATAATATTTTTTTCGTTACATGCTTTGTACAATGAGGCGTTTAAATTTACAAAAAAAAAATTAAGCGATCGCTAGTAGCTAATTTATACTAAAAAAACAATTACAGAACTTTATATGATACATTTTAAGTGAATTGCTACCCACATCTTAAGCTGCCATGATATAATACAATGGTTTACACATGTAAAACATAGTTTCTGAGCCGCATCTGTTTGTCTGAACGCGGTCAACTGCGTACTGAACAGATTTAAAACGGTTCAAAAGGTTTAGGAACATGATTTATTAAGGTATGACTACATTGACTAAGATGATGATGTATAGAAGGAGACTTTATAGCCTCGTACAACAGACAAAAAAAGTTGTACATATACGCTCTACTACCCGTGCGAAGCAAGAGCGAGTACGTAGTTGTGATTAAGCAATAGTGAAAAAATACTTAACATTTATCTTAAGACGCTATTCAATAAGATTAATACTTAACGTATCTTATTGGTTTAAGCGTTTAGAGTGCATCACACATTTTTATATTTTGGTTACAAATCGAACATACCTACTCAATTTTAGATTTTGCCATCCTATCGTTATTACAAAAGGGTGCGAAGGGGGGAGAGGACTGCAAGTATGAAACGCAAATTACTTCTACTTCGCGCCTATTTTCTGTGAGGTCTCGGTATTTGACCAGTCGTGCCGGCCCCTTCCTGCAACAGATTTTGTTGTTGCGGGAATTACCACTTCCAAAACCTGTCATTTTACAAAAGAATGGAAAAAGGGATCACGATTCCCTTTTCATAGGTTATATATTATTAAGTTCCAAAGATCTAACATGTAATGGGCCTATCGCAATCGAGCAAACTTCTTAAAAGCAAAGTTAAAAGATCAGAAAAATAATTATGAACGAAGTATCGAAATGATTTAAGACGGTTATGGACGGCACAAATATAGAGGCTTGTTTTACTTAAATCAATCATGCAAGGTTTATCTATAGTTGGGTAATTATACAAACGTAGTCCTCGTTGGAGTGGTAAAAATATACCTATGTTAAAAGTAAACAATAAGTCCTATTCAGAAACGTAAGATTAAAAAGTAACATGGATCTATTACTTCGTGCTTGTGAGCTATTTGAGACACGGTAAAAGAAAGGAAAGTGTTTTAAATTTCGTAATTGTATATTGGACGTATTATTTACCTATTTAATCGATATCTCGCCCATCTCTGGGTGGTGAGGTGACGTCAAGTCACGACTCTACCACGAAGCAATTTAATCATTGCCCCACAGTGACAGTCGTCTGAATTATAACCCGATGTGATCGTGTGGCCGATACTGATGCGGTCACCCAGTATAATTCTATCGACATGTTGTAGACAAACTGCTCGATAAGGGCATTATGTTTAATGCCCGGGTATCATGAGAAAAGCTATATTGGGCAAAATCATTAATTATTAAAATTTATTATTTAACACATTGCCCATCAACATAACTATGTGATTGTAGGGCAATCAGGTAAGAGATGTAACGTAACCCACCCTTTGACTCTTATATGTTTTATGAGTCTGGTTATTCAAATTGCCTCAACGTTGCTAAAATGAATAACTTCAAACTAAATTGTTCTCAGGAAGACAATACAAGTATTTGTATTTATTTATATATTTAATTCAATCATATGTTTCTGTGCTTCTCCTTTAAATAAGTAAATTAATAGAAATAGATGATAGACTTAATATATAAAGTTAGAGTAATTTGATTATTTGAATAGTTATAATCATATTGCCCTCTCTTATTGGTCATTACTCGGCATTACCTGGTCATAATGTGAAATTACCTATTGATCACTTTGTCCACAACAGCCACACTAACAAGGAAACTAATCCGATTAAGTCATTTGTATTTTTATCAATACAAAAAACATACAACCTGTTGATGTGCCTACAGTTGTCGAGAATAATCGCCAGTTACTTATTATTCTTTTCACAGAATAAATGTAAGCCTCAATGGGTCATACAATGAATAATGAGGTAACTTCTAAGGAAGCTTTTAACATACGCTTAATGGGTTGTAAACGTGGCTTGTAGCATTGTAACCTTAACCTTGTATTTACTTCTATATATTGTTATAATTAACTATAGTACTAATTGGCGTGGAACCCAGATAATGATATGACGGATTTAAAAGCCTAAATAATTATAACGACAGGTCCATCGAGGACAAAGCTCTTAGCTTTGGTGTATATTTCATGGTTGATGATGGTTGGCATTCCACTACCCCACGGATTTCCTGTAACTTCCTCCCTCCTACAACCACCGAAATGATCGGTCTCCAGCGTCTCTATTTCCAAACCAATACTCAAGGCGTTCAAGGAAAGAGAATTCTCATT
>JWHW01059814.1:466670-478806 GCA_000931545.1 Papilio glaucus
TCCCGCGGCAAAATGATGCAGCACAGATGATGAGCTGAGATTGATAATAATTAAGATAAGCGTCGACACATCTTGTCACGACTTATCTAGCGACGTATCGTCATTTACAGAACTAATTATATCCTTTATAAAGATAACACTGATGGATAAAGATCTATTCATTTTTATAACGAATAAGCTAGTGCTGCAATCCCATCTAACTTTAGGAGGTGATAGGATTGAAGAATACTTGAACGCACTAGTTTAACATACTATACTACCCATTTATACCCTGGTCGCGAGTAAAGTAATTTGCAGATGCATGAAATAGGAACGTGAATTATAAGTTATGAGTGAAACAGTGTCGTCGATGGCAGTCTATCAAAGACGAGAGGAAGGACCGGCGCGATGGTTGCGGCGTATTTTTTGTAGTGCGCGATAAGATCGCTGGGACCGTCGGTCAGCACAATAGCGTCGTAATTGACAAACCATGACTGGATGAACTCAAGGTCCGCCGCCTCACTTGTCTCCCGAGCGCCGTTGTCTCGTACCTCGCTGATTGGATTCTATATGATTAGACGACAGATTATATTTATCATAGACTTGACATAGAATGAAACTACATTTTATGTGACTGCATCGTTTGGTTTTAAGTTATTTTAAATCTAAGCTATGAAAGTTTAAAAACCACACTTTTGAGTAAAAAGCGTTCAAGAAATTTTTGTTGGACAAGAATACGACAAACACAAAGACAGTTTTGGACCTTAGAATTAGTACCGGAGCCTGTGTATTGTGGGATTTGCTTCATCAATAAAGATCTGTTACGGAATATCTATTGTTGTAGGTTTTATTGATCTCCCCGTTCACTATGGTTGTTAATATCTTACAAATATTTCATTGCACGTCTTCCGTGATGTCAAATCACTACTTCCGTCATTGATTGCGAGCGACCTCAGCGTCGCGTATTTAGATGTCACGACCAATTCACGTTCAGGCCACGACGCTAAAGGTCACGGCTAATGCTTAATAGCTTCGAATATTATTCCATAATGTCCACATCATTCGAACGCTTTTGAATTTCGAATCGACACAGAGCAAAATTAACTTCAATGCTGTTCACTGATTTATATAGATGTGCAAATTCTTGTATAGCTCCACGATTATACTGTGGATCTCGGAGATAAATAAAGACGAAAATGAACCGCCGCACTGACAGTTCTTTTGTGAGTCCGTCGCCCATAACATTCGTCCATTAATCATTCTTTTTTGTCACCTACTCGTGCTAACATGAGGAAATTATGTTCTTTGTGGTGGCATCGTAGGGTGCTCCTTGACCATGGGAGCCTAGTCATCGCGACGATCCGTAATTAGTTTTTAAATTGGATACTGAACAAAAAATTATCAAACGTCCCCGCGAACCAGACCGTTATTATGATTCTTAGAACGAAAAATTTTTCGTGATTGGATTTGACAAATTACAGCGGGTTGGCATTCAATTTATTTGATCATTAGTCGACTCGGAGAGGAATGCGCTTTTTAAAAGTTTTGATGTATGGTGTTGAATTTATCATAGTAATATGTCTTTTAACAGTATGCATTTAATCTTTGTTATCATTTTAGAATTCTACTACTGCCAAACCATTATTTTTAATTATTTTACACTACGAATATTATTTAAATTTTACAAAGCAAATATTTTAATAACAACTACCTTAAGTAATATCAACAAAGGAACAAATTATCAACAGAGATTTTTTTTTAAATATTTTTGAAATCACACAAAACTGCACATTTGGATGCAATAAAAATTAATGCCTTAATAGTCGTTGTGTATAAGTAAGACGATAATAGATAAAAAGCAAATTAGAGGCAAAAGAAGAGAATCAAAGATAACTGTTGTTGAATAGCATATAAAACGACATGGTAATTGAAATACTACTGATTTTTTTTTACTTCTGTATCCTAAGTAAGATGTCCAGAGGCTTAATATGTTTTCTTTCAACTTATTCCCTTTTTCCTTTTACCCTTTTCTAAATTAAAATATGCATCGTACTTGCTACTCCTTTAGTTATTGCA
Source organism: Papilio glaucus (assembly GCA_000931545.1). Taxonomy (NCBI): domain Eukaryota; kingdom Metazoa; phylum Arthropoda; class Insecta; order Lepidoptera; family Papilionidae; genus Papilio; species Papilio glaucus. The sequence goes on from JWHW01059814.1 coordinate 468,726, forward strand.
AATGTTTATAAAAACCTAGTAGCACAACAGAAAGAAATAAAAAAACTCATCTTGATAAGGCAAATTAAGTTAAAATCTTATCAATTAACATAATATCGAGAGATTTGCTATCAGTTTGTTTTTATGGATGAAGGTGGCAAACGAGCAAGCGGATCACCTGATAAGTGAACGCCACCAATAGACATCCGCAACAAGCAAATGTGTTGCAAATGCGTTGCCTACCTTTAATGTACAGAGGATAGACAGGAATAAGGATATTTCCATTTCCCCATTAACCAGCCCCATCTAATCCTCTTCCCGTTCCCATCCTATCCTTATGAGGAAAGGGTGGGAAGGGGAAGAGGACTGAAATTAGGCCTCCAGCACTTCACACGTCAGACGAAACGCAGAGTACTTCTACCTCACGCCTGTTTTCTGTGAGGTCGTGGTATTCCACCGGTCGAGCCAGCCCATTCGTGCAACAGATGTTGTTGCGGGCTCTACCACTATTAAATCACATTTAAGTATGAATAATTAAATATACTTCAAATCTTTTCATTGCCACGTTAGAAGTCTTTCTTTTAAGTATATAGCTATACGAAGCTTGATACCTGTCGATCACCAACCTCCATTGGATTTTAGATATAGAAAACACCTTTAGAAGAGGCGCCATTATATTTGATCCTCTCTGAACAAGACGTCAATAGGATTTAAATACGTCTTTCTCAGGCACTCGGGCCACGAAATTTATACAAATTAAAAAAGAAAATATTTATAAGTCTAAAATACATTTTTATTACACTAAACGACAGGACGAGAAGTACATTTGTCTCTTTCTGGTATTTGATATTCTTCTGATCGTCCTTTCCTAACACCACGTCGTAACCTAAGCGTGCACATGTCGTTAGAAATAGAATCCACCTAGGTAAATGCCCTTCCTACGAAGGACTTAGCACCTGCAACTATTGATTATAGTAGGTTTCATGGCCAATTTATGTTGTTCGTTGTTACTTTCAAACAGTATGATGAAAATAAGCAGATAGAGGGAGAGTAAGCGAAAAAGAGTGACAAAGTATGTTGCTGATTGCTTTTCTTCAGTAAGTCATTAATTTTTTTGGTTTATACGAGCCTTTGCTTACCTTTGCTTACCTCTATATATCTTCGTCCGTCGTCCGAAATCCTTACGCTTTAATTTTTTTTGTTACCTATGTTGATGAGTTTGTGTCCTATGTAATTCGCACGTTTCGTGGCCCCATATCTTCAATCCAGAAACAATTGCCCGGTTGACGGCGACCGTTCCACTGTACTGTCAATCGTATCATTAAGGCACTGTCCGCTCCGGTGGGTCACATATCAAGTGTGTACACTTCATTAGGCACTCTTCATCCGCTACGTGAGACACATTCCCGATGCGCTTTGCATTCGATCATTTAAGTGGATGGGAGATTGATGTATAATGGCTGGAAAATAAGGGCGCTTGTCGGGTGCATTTCTCGCGGCATGACAACTTCGGACGGGAGTTTGTTATTGCAGGTAGCACTAGAACTTGTGTATTCCTTTAAACGACGATATTTCACCCTGACTAATGTGTGTTTTATCCTGATATTGTTAATCTGTAGCTTGGCCACTTAATCGATATTAACTTACCCCGTTAGTAACAAAGTCCAAATAAATTCTGTTGAAACAAGAAGTTACTTATTTCCGTTTCTTTGGCCAGAACAACAAAAAACGATGGATCATACAATTTTCTTAGATTGGATATCTTGGAGAGCGCTTTTGATCAGTATAAATATTCTTTAGAAGAAATATCTATGATAACCCAAACTCAAGCTATACTCCTTTAGACCACCAAGTTATACTCCTTTAGAGTAACAAAACCAATTTACTCTCATTTTTCCTAAACTCGCCATTTTTAGTAAACTCGCCTTAAATTAAAAGTCTATTTTATTTTTAGGAGAGGGTCTATTACAAAATAATCGATATTCAAATAACCTATTTCAGTCAGTTTAATTAAAACTATAGATATAAAATTTGTTAAACTTGTCATCAATTCTACTTTTATAAGAGGAGAATACTGAATCGATATTATGTAACGATTTTTGTAGAGGGGATGAAAGGAGAATGTTCACTTGACGTATTATAATTTATAAAATTAATTTTATTCATGGAATATGTCTTTAAACTTGACAAATATCCAATCAATATTATCGATGTTGCATATTCAAAAATTAAGTAAAAAAATTACTCTCTCACACCAATGTACGGGCCGTCTATCAACGTTTGACGTTTGAGATGACGAATTTTTTGCCGATAAATAAAAGTATTTATTTGTAATAATAAACCTAATTGCGTACAAAATAAGGTTGTATTAGTTTTTAATGGTGTTAAATATTTTAGGCGTGTGTCGGGTTGTCAAAGCGTCGCGGACGAGCGCCGACGCGGGACAGTCTCGTGCTGAGAGTAATCTCATACAACTTCGCGGCTAGTGATGTTCATTGCAATGGGTGTATCGATGACAAAGCAAACTGTATTTATTAAAAATGTTGACTATTTTTACATAGCATTCGCTTTCAGCTGTGAAGTGAAGGAAACAAACCCCCTTGGGGTTTGTTTACATTATATTATAATATCTATATTATGCCTATCAAAATACAAAATTGTACAACACTAATTTATTATACAAATATAATACACATGTATTTTATTTCAACATTATTTAGTATTTTTAAGTCAAGGTGTACTAAAGGTAAGTTTACTTAGCATAAATATTACACATTACCTTTCCTGCGAAATTAGTCTAATCATATACATGGGCGTGATACTGGTATAGTTTTTAACGACTATAAAGCACGAGTTTCTTCATCGTATACAGGTTTCCTTAAAGTTAGCTAATGAAACTGAATATTATCGATATCGACAATAAAGTTTAAATGGACGGTGACAACATCATTAGCGGCGCGGCGGGGTGCTCGGGTCAGAGAGCCGAGACAATCTGTCAAACGGAAAGAATCACACACAGCTCCACGTCTCACACCGCCGTCCTATTAATCATTTTTCCGACTTTTTTTACCATTTCCGAACGTATGTTTCTCTCCGATAAGGGCTACCAATCTAACACCATAAACGAAAACAGATTTAACCGATTCCGGAGCTTAAAATTTGCGGATTAAGATTTAAAATTGACTAAATTTGTGATGTGTGTGGCTAAAGCGAGCGGCAAATCTTTTTAGACAATACTTGTCATTTGATTCGAGATGTCATGTCGTGAAGATAGGGATCTTGACGAAAATTTTTGTTTGACGGGTTCAAAGGTGTACAAGATCTTCAATTACATTTGACACAGTTTGTTCGCAACGCGGCGGTTATCGCTCGGTCTTCTCTTCGGATATGTAGATCATGTATCAGTTTGATTAATTTGATTGTGTTTTGGCTTCAGGATGTTGGTAAATAGAAACAGTTGGACGTTGTTATGCCTTGCCTTTGATATTTGGTTATTCGTTACATCACTTAAGTTGTGTAAGAGACGGTTTGGACGTAAAGTTCAATAGAGAAAAAGACACAAATTAGTGAATTAGAGATGCAGATAGTTTTTTTCAACTTTTTGTCGTCATATTGGTGGCAAGTTAGAAGAAGACATCATTCAATGAGCTCTGAATCGGTGTTACAGTACATTTCACAATTTTTTTACAATAAATATTTAAATTTGTTACCTAGTTCGAAAGCTTAATCTCTAAAGACAGATCACGAGTAGGACCCCAAGCTACTGGACATACAACTACCACAATATAAAATATAAGATTAGCATAAACAGTCAAAACACAAATTCGAAATATTTATACTCATAGATTTATAAGTTAATCTCCTCGGGCTATAAGAACGCCAAATATAAATCCGTGTCAAGAACGTCCATAGCAATATTACATCGGTCATTCTATAAATTAAAATTATTCAATTGTATATCTTATAATCGAGCGCATAATGAATTAAATTACTAAGCACTTCTGCAAATTGGACTTTATTATAAATGACCACTCGAATCTGACTGTTGGAAATTTGAACGTCATGCCATTAAAAATGTCATTAAACATTTTTGGATTACTTTGCAAATATGGAAGGCCAATGTCACAGCACTTGAATAGGTAGCAGATAATGATGCCAGTGTCCATACGACATAAAAAATACGTACGTCTGAACAAACTGGTCTTAGGTGAAGCAATTATTTAAGGTTGTTAGATTTTGACGTGAAAGTGAATGAGTTGATTCCGATTTTTTTATCATTTCATGACATTACATTTAGATCCAGGGATCGGAATCCTAGGTCCATTCCCAGATTTGAAGATTTTAATTTAAAAGTGAACTTAGTATACAACGACGTGTGACTACTGTCTTAGCATTGTCCTGATCTCCGAAATCAAAAACTTTGTAATGTTATTTGTAATATGGAATAGTTAATAGAGTTTTCAAAGTTTTTGATCAAAATGAAGATTTTTACTTAATATTCTTCATATAAAAATTTAATAGACAAAAAACTTCTCTACATCTATCAATTTTATAGGAGTTTTAAGTTTGCGGTAGGACATCGTCTGCTTGAATAATCAATACTGAAATAAAAAGCTGAAGCCAATACGTTGCTGTTGCGAGTCTTTTTGATTAATACGTTTCTGCAACTGAAATAAGAAATATCAACGGGTAATGGACCTCATCTGAAAAACCGCTATTATTTTAGATTTAAGACAATTATTACCCAACTACTTGACCACATAGCTGAACTTTTGGCACCTTTGACTCCATGAATCACAAAGTAATATCCATTGCTGTCACGAGCTTATGACCAAAGTATACACAACTTAAGATCCTTATCGTACTTGAGGCTCGGCAGTACAAAGTTCATTCGGTGCGTCCCTCTGCCAGTGATAGCATCACTGATGTCTGTCACTGTGCACTGACAGATTCTATAAAATCCCATTCGCTTAATTGTGACATCATTGTTTCAATTCATCAGTCAATTTTTGACGCAACCTTCGCTGGTCGTGATATTTGGAGTAGAGTTATAAAAGGTACAGACAGTTTACACAATATGAAATATTTTTGTTTCGATTCGCTTAGTTTATTTTGCTGTAGCTATAATTAAGTCAAAAGAGTTCCTTCAACACTTGAGTTTGGCCCAACTATTGTAATGTAGAGAAAGCGAATGTGAAACTGACAATTGCTAAAATTAATGAAGAACCCCAGAACAAGTACGCGTGTGAAAAAAAATAATGATCTTCAACCTAGTGTGCCTATACGCGAATTTTATGGTAAAATATTCTCTACTACTTACCCCGTGGCTTCCACAGAGACGTACATAAGAAAACAACGAACAAGCAAAAGAAAAATTAGGTGGACATTTCAAGCAACATTTAAATTGATCCAAAATATGCTGCACATGCATATTACTTCGTGTTAATTAAGATGTTTCTTCTTTCTTCTTAAAGAGCCATCTTCTTTCGATGGTCGCCCATTAAGGCATCCGCGAACGGATTCTCTTTCCAAACCACTGGTGTAGGTTCTTTAGCGAGGATATTCTAATTTTAGTTAGATTATGGCGAATACTTTGAAAATTTGATTAATATTGACACCAATGGTTTTGGCGATTAATAAAAATAACCTTTTATGATAAGCTCTATCTAACATTATTGTGAGCTCTATCAAGGCGTCTCCTTGTCACTGCCAAAACGTATGTAGAACCTGTAATGTGTTTCCTGCGTATATTATTTAATGAAGTTTTTGTTTAGCTCGGTCACTGGATTCCTGGTAGACGTTTAATTTGTTTTCCTGCAACTTTTAGTCATAGAAGACATAATTTGGCTAATCTCGTATCATTACTTATTTTAATAACAGACTTCACACGTTTCAAATCAATCCTTGTCTAGTCATGGATACGAATTGCGTAGTTACTTTTGTAGAAACTATCATAGGCACATTATCTAAAGTTATTAATAAAATAGATTACAGTTAAATGTTGTCAAAAGCAATTTAGACTGAGATAATTACATTATTTTCTCAGCGCTTTAAAAACAATTGATAAACAATGGTCTCCCAAAATGTAAATTTACCCTACTGTTTCTACCTTTGACTATAATATTTATTTGGCGAACTAAAAATGTCGTTAACCAAAAGATATTGCTACTGTCTATTCCTGTATAGAGAATCACTTTGCCACTTACAATTTTCCAAGAAGAGAGTGCACAGTACAAACGTCAACCTAGACATCAGGCAGGTGTATAATACACACCTAAGGAAAATAAAATGTTATTCTTTTAATGGAAAGATGAGTATAAAAAAGTCGAGTATGTTCGATTTAGATGGCACCAAACTAAAATTATTCCATAAAAATAGTGAGATCGAGCATACTGTTACTACGAATTTCGCACTTCAAAATCAAATTTTTCATTTGTCTAGATAATTATAAAGTAGATGAAGTATTGTAAACGAAATCTAAATTACGCATAACAAACAAAACCGCTTATCTCATTTACATAACAAAATATTCTCATATTAAGAAGACAATGAAGCATTAAAATCGGTACAAAACCCTTTCTTATCTCGACACCTACCAAATCTGAAATGTCTCAATCCGAAGGCCGTGAGAATTTGTCTCGTTGTCTCAAGAATAATAAAAAAAAGTCAATACGCTTCCTCCGCAATATCTTGTGTCTGTATAAATTGCGTAAAAGCGCATGCTTTTAAGCAATTTGTGACATAGTTACATCACTTTTTAGAGTGACAGAACTCGCAACATCTGTTGCCCGAATTGGCCGGCTCGACCGGTGTAATACCACGACCTCATAGAAGACAGTCGTGAAGTAGAAGATTGCTTCTGCGTTGCGAATGATGAGTTAGGTGTCGGAGGCCTAATTTCAGTCCGGACTTTCCCATTTTTTCCTAATAAGGATAGGATAGGAAGGGGGAGAGATATAAAAAGGTGTCCTTCATTTCCAATCTAATAACCTATCTAATAACCCCTGCGACTCATTTGTTTGTTGTGGATGTCTATTGGTAACGGTCACGTAACCGAAGGTGACCTCGCTTGCTTGTTTGCGATATTCTACCATAAAAAAAACTTCACAATTATTAAGTTATCTAATAGAGAGATTGTGACAAAACAAGGAAAGAATGAATTATGCGGGACTACTTACAGGGTAGAAACTCGACCGAACTTACTGTTGTCGTTAGGCATCTGGATAATCGAATTTATACATATACGTGGTTTAGTATCATGTATCACATAATACAAGACAACAAAAACCAATTATTATTTATTATTATTATATAGGTTAAAACGTATAATCGTAAATTACTAATATCAATTTGCAAAAAAAATGTACCTACAATATACATAGATTAAAATATTTGGTGATTTTGTTTTAGTAATCATATAATAAAATATTTAGTTTTATTTGGGTTAAAATATTTTGTAATTGTCATTTGGCGGTTGGTAGTGGCGGATACTTGCGAAGCCGGTATAACTGAGCGCCGGATAATCGAGCATCAAGTGGTAAGAGATGACGACATTTTTATTTTTAATGTTGTCCACTGTCCTTAAATTTTGTGTTCCGTAGAATTAATGTTAGATTAACATGTATTGTTATCTGCTTTAAAACATATCAGAATCTATGTCCAATTGTTACACAATAGTATTGATGGTAATATGAAATAACCTTTTTACAAACGACCAATTAACATAATAATATTGAAATAGTTAATAAATTAGTTACGATAACTATATTTTTATAGACGAATATTTCGGTGACACTACATGTTTCGAAACATTTTATAATCTGTCCTCAATGTTAAAGATTATTAATGACATAATTATATTAGTCTAGACATAAACAGTGTTGTCACCGGTCAGTAGCAGGTCCATGTTAACCGGTCTTTTTTTACTAAAAGTGACAATTCACTATGATATATTGGCTACTGATGACCGCAATACAATTTGAATAAAATTAATCCTATGTTATTATAATATCATGATTCCGAGTTAAGTTGTTTTGTTAAGTTTTCACACCTTACCGACACAACCGAACATTACGAAAGTTTGCATATCACATTGTCAGGGGTACAAAAAAAGGATATTAGAAAAAGAACTGAAAGACGAAAGTCATCAAATTATTGTATTTTCGATGGCCTTTGATAAGCATTAAAGGACATCAAAGTTAGTGAAGCTGCGGATAAATTTTAGTATATTCTTCTAGCTCCAAATAATAACTAGTAGTAGTTTTTGTTTTTTTCTTTTTTTAAGACTTCGCAATGAAGCTATTTAAAATTCCTTCAAAGACTCATGACGAAAGACAGACTTGGGTCATAAGAACATTGTCTCAGGGCCAATCTTGCGGTGGCGGTCCTTCAAAAGAGTCCAGTGTTTATTTGCTGGCTATGCCTTACTTGCGGTTTATGGAAATTGCTTTGGCATGTAAGTAATTTTCTAACTTGAACCGACGACCATTTTCTAAAGGACTCGTGTGAAGACATAGTACTACTGGACGTGGTAATTGTTAATAATTATTCACAAAAAATTACAATAAAGAAACGTAAATTCGTGAACGGCTTTTTAACCTAACCGAGAAATATCCGAAAAAACGAATCCGAATACAAAATACAATCTATATATTTGTTTAAATTCACAGATTTATGTTTATTAATGTTTGAAAAGCAACACTTAATGATTACAGTTGATTACTTATGTTAATTATTTAAAAACAATCAACTGAGCAAAGCAAATATTATCAATATCAATTGATTAAAGTATTCAACTTTCTAGCGTCGTCCGGATCGTCTTATATTTTACAAAAAAAAGTTTACAATTATAATATTATAATCATTATAATAACTATTCATTTATGGGTAATGTTACACATAAATTAAAAAGTTATGTAACGTTGTTACAAATCGGAAAGCTGTATAAACACGGAAAAATAAAAACGTTAAATCAAATGTAATCAAAATAAATATCTTAATTCTTCAAAAAATACTCTTTATAGATTGACAATTTTAATGCAGATTATTTAATTGTTCCTTCCATTCAATTTACATCCGCGTCGTTCCCACTGCACTCATAAACCGGCTAAATTGAATATTCGCTTGAAAATAAAGAAGATTTGAAGCAAAAGATAGCTTTACGAGTTCATATAGCTCGGGAACATTCCTTGTACTGCAGATGGTTTGGAAGCAGGAAGGTTGAGGTTGCATTAGGGGTTTCATAATTCTATTAACGGTGTTCGCAGCGCCCTCTTGTCGTGATCTGACGGTCGTGTTGCTTGAAACCGATCATATTACGTGTTGCGATTGATTTCTATGAAACTACAGGCAAGGAATCTCGATTGTTATCTATCTGGAATATGTTTCTTAAAATGGTGTAAGTTGTGTCGATATTATTATTGCAAATCTAGATATAGATCAAAAATATGTGTTCGATTTACTATAATATGTTTGGCAGTTCGATACTTTTATTAAAATTTGTAATATTTTCAATTCTCAAACCCCTATGTTGAAAAAAAAGTATAGGTATTTTCTAAGTGATACGCATGTTGGTCACTTTTGTACCGAACTAATCATTGTACTTGTGTACTTCATTAAAGTGTTAGCAGTTTTTTTTTTATTAAAGTGAAAACGAGAAAACTAGTTTTAGATGTATCCTCATATATTTTAGGGGGTTCCAGCTGATCAGTTGTTGAGAATTTTGAATTTAGACCCTTAGATGGTGTTGTCATCGAGATCTATTTTTTTAAAAGAGAAATACTTTTATATTGCATATAATACATAAAAGCACAATTTTTGACAGGACAGGTCTGGCCAAGCCCCTTAAAATACTTCAAATGCTTAAATCAATCATTTCAGTTAAAAAACTTCTTATAATACTTATATTTTAACAGTGGTAGTGCCCGCAACAACAACATCTGTTTCACTACAGGGCCGGCTGGATTGGTGAAATACCACGACCTCATAGAAGACACGCGTCAAGTAGAAGTGTGCTTGCTTCTGCGTTTCGTCTGATGAGTGGGGTGCCGATGGCCCAATTTCAATCCTTTCCCTTTCCCATCCGTTCATAATAATGATAGGA
>JWHW01059814.1:479032-492024 GCA_000931545.1 Papilio glaucus
AAAAAAGGCGTTTAAGTGTATTCTGACCGCTCTTCACTTGTACCATACAAAAACTTCGCCGTCAGTTTCCAAAGCGTTTCAGTCGACGCACGAAATTAATATTGTAAATGAAACAAGGGGGCATCCCCTAAAGTCTTTCTTAAAATTTTATCCTTAATTATTAACACGTATACAAAAGCAACGGACTGCTAACTTTGAAACTAGATGAAGATAAAAATATTCGTTTTTATTTTACTACCTAATAAACCTGGCAAAAAGCCATGACTTAATGTTTTACCTCAAAAGTAATCGTTAGGTAAAAAAAAAATACGCATAGTAGTACCGGAATAATTACACATTACATACTACTTACATTTTAATGATTTACTTCCACTTTATGGGTATATATGCTTAGGACACACCGGGAAATAACACGAATGTAATGTAAAGAAACGCCACAATGGAGGAAAAGGTCACAATGGAGTGACATACATACAAACACACTGCTGCTACTACTAGATCTACAATGCATTAAATGTACCGTGTTCACCAGCACGTTCTGTATTTATACATGTGACAGTGTACTGTGTCTGTATATGAGTAAAAAAACATATCGCTACAGTGTATAAACTTACAAAACTAATAATGTAATAACTCAAACCGCAAACTATTATCCTACAACACAATTTATATGAGAGCACAGTACGTGCTTGTAAATCATGTTTAGGTCTCGGGTAACATTATAAATCATATTAAATTCGATCACATCCTTGCCGGGCCGGCGGTCCATCTGTACACTTGCTTGTCTAATTGCCGGGCACAGACGATGTCACGTGCCACTCAATGTGGACATTGAGTGCGGTCGGAGGGACGCAGGGACGCAGTTAGGTTCGAGACAAAGTGATATAACTGCAAATATTTTGATTTCTTCCGAATAAAGTGATAGCTTAAAGATTATTCTTAAATTTCTCTTTTAGGTCATTGTGTCATTCAAAGAATGTTGATAGAGATAGAACTAGGTAGGAATCGCTTAGAACTTTTCAAAACGGTAGTGGGACTTAAGCCTACTTATACCGAATACATGTTATTGCAATTACTTGATTTGTAATAATTGGTGTAAATGATGAATGTATAATGAATGTAGATCATTTACATCCTTTTGAAAGTTCAAATTATCAATGTGATTCAATGTCGAAAAATAAACGAGTTTTAGAATAATAGATAACCTGCTGCACTTAAAAACTCCTTTTGCTCTCATTAATAACTATTACCAAGGGAATAAGTGCCTTTAAAAGATTTTACTGAGAGGGATGTGTCAGAATTGTGCCATCGTGATCTCTGCCTACGCTTCTGGGTTACGGGCTTGTGCACATATCGATGAATTTCAAGATTGTATTGAGTAATAAATATTACAATTGATTGGAAACAATTATTATTCCGAAAAATATACTTTTGTAGGCACACTAAGGATATATTTAGAAACCATAAATATATAGGATCTAGATATAACACATGATTATTAATTAAAATGAATTTATTTGAATCTTTCAATGTTTAAATTTTTAAAATTTATAGTTACACGCTTTTCCGTAAGGCTGTTCACTTAAGACGACCTCGAGCGAGCGCACGCCCTTGCCCTTTTCATCGTAGGCAACTAGAAATTCCCAAGGCATACCTTTTAGATTAACTTTAGATAAATATCAATTATATTGTGTTACGACGACATTACGCAAGCCATCATCTCCTTATTTCTGCAATTTAGCTGATAATATCTCATTTACTTTTCAAAGTCTTTTATAACTCGACAACAAAATATAGTTAGCAGTATATTTCGTAGTCAGAATCTTCGAAAGAACTTAACAATGTGTTCTTTTTTTAAACTTATATACCATTCACTTGTTCTCAATACATAAAAATTAATGGAATCGTTATGATAAAGAAATACATAACAAAGAATACATGATAACTCGTTGTGCCTGAAGAAAACGACAAAGAACAACAATGAACTTCATTACTAAAACTACAAATCGCCGAATCTAATAATCCAAATATACCAATCAATATTGTCCCTATTCCTCGACAAAACAAAGGAACTTTATCTACGTTTGGCACTGCCATTGATTGGCACCGGCATTATCACGCGTTACACGCATAAGCTTTCTGTGCGAGCCCGCATTATCCCTGATCGCTCCTGTCGCCTCGCCCCAAGACGGCCGGGAGTACGTTAATGCTCTTTAATTATCCCTATTATTTTCGCCCACAAAAGTGTTATTGTTTACTATTTAATAACCTGCTATAACTTTTTTATATCTTTAGTACATACCTATACAAACCAGTTATGGAATATGATACCTAATCATAATCGACAACTGTTTTATTTAAACAATCACTCACATCAATCTAAACATTTTATGTACTATACATTCGAAATACGAAAAGGCAATTCCATCCCCGATTTATTCCTAGTTAAGAGAACTACATATTGGCCCTATCCTGGTCACCTATTATTATAAGTTCACTGTCAGTCGCGTCCTATGATAATCTTTATTATATCTTAACTATATCTTAACTATGTATGTATTGTAAATTCTTACTACTAAATAAAAACTACTAAATAAATTTGCACGGTTGTACTTATGACCTTCTTATAAAGTGGTCTCGTACAGTTTAAATCGACTGAGCTTTAGATTAATATTCTTAACTTGTTGCGCATTATTTTAGCATCTTTAACATGTTTTCCTGCATTTGAGTCATGACACGACACTCGAAGATAGACATTTTATCTTAATCGACTAATTCATTTATTTTCGGAGACACCGGAGTCATACCACCTGCACTCGAGTGCAAAGATGAAGCTTTTAAAGAATCAGTCCGGTGTATTGGTAGTGGCACTTCAGATATGAAAATACACTTCTAAATTGAAGCTTATTTTAAAATAGTTTAAAATGAAAATCGAATGGAAGGTACGCCGCGGCGATGTACGCTGACAAACGCTTAAAGATTTCTGAGTATTTTTCAAAATTAGATCGTATCACAGGAAAGTCTGGGTTGAATTTGTCTTATCAAATGATGTCATAGGTGAGATTGATTAATTTATTTATAAAATCGACTTTATTCTTTTATAATAGGGTCCATATTTGAAAATATATTGAAAATATTTCCAGGCGCCACGCATTGTCATGCCGATACGATCAGCATCCGGTGCAGTTTCGGGATGAAAATGTTTTTACTTATCTTAAGTGGTTGTATCTGCTTATTAATTAGCTTTTGAGGGAACACATCGAGCTGTCAAATCAAACACTTTGTCGGCGTTGGCTTTGGCCACTTTCGATGCGTCCACTAATAGGCAATGATTCTTTGAAAAACGAACAGAGATGTTACTTAGACTTGATGGCGAAAATATGCTTTTTGTCAGCGTCAGGCCATTCGTCATAGATGTTTATCTCCATTTCAATTTCTTTTTATACATAAAATGGTCAGCGGCTCAGGTAACTTTCATAAACACTACCGCTTATAAAATCTATAGAGAATCAAGAAAGAAAAATGTTTTTTTTTTATAATTACATCAGTCACCATAAGAATATAAAAACATAAATAAATATTTTATTAAGTTGTCTCATACCGTAAACACGTCGGTTACGCAATATAAAAATCTAAAAGAATATTGAAGCAAGTGACATCTCTGCAGTCTTACAACCAAACCCATTTAAATACCTTCAGTAATTAAATCATTGAAATATATTTTGTTTGTGAAAGTCAGAGTAGCTTTTACTGTGACATGTGTATGGTGGCTTATGACGGTACCTTAATTATTTCCCTTTAACCTTTCCACCAAAGTATGTCCAAAATAACGTCATAAAGAATTATATTCACCTATTAAGATTGAGCTAGCTTGAAATAAAATATATCAAATAATAATAGGTTTATACAAAGACACAAGCATTAATTAAGTATGCAATGATTTTTATTTTTGTTTAAAAATTTTGATAAACATTGAAGACTTTGATAATTAAACAAAAGATTTAGGAGCTTTTTTACCTATCTGCAATCATTATAATGTTCCTAGAGCTATGTAGATATAAGAAAACAGGCTACAAAAATCTTGTAGTCATTACGGCAAACACTATATAATTAGAATTTTAAATTCAGAAGACACAAAAAGTAGCGCGGGGCAATTACGCGATATCACCGAATCTACGGAGCGACGAGCGGGTGACCGTTAAGACAATCATCAAGTGCTCCCACTTCCTGCATTACATGAGGAGATAATACATAGAAATTGTATATTAAAGTCACCTCATAAATATGTATATGTCTCGGTCTGTGGTCACACAAAACGCTTGCACAATCTTCTGTGCGGATGGCCCCGGCAGAGAACAGCGGTAGGAATGGAGCGGCATTCTCTTTGAATTTTATCATCAAAACAAACTATTAGCGAATAATGCAAATAAATTACAAGTCATACTGTATCAAGTTGCCTAGCAGTCTATCATTCATATGCAGACATAGCATACAGACTCCACAGGAAAAAGTTTTTTATTATGTTTGTAGACCATACAGTATTACATTTTATTGTTATGTATGTTTTGTGTTATGTAGTATAAACCTTACAATTAAGTCACAAACGGATAACCTACGTAAAGACATCTATCTGTGTTTTCAAACATTAAACAACATTAAACATGCAACCAGTAGGGGTAATATTTGACAGTGCTAGAGCCCGCAACAACAACATCTGTTGCACGAATGGGCCGGCTCGACCGGTGAAATACCACGACCTCACAGAAAATAGGCGTGAAGTGGAAGTATTCTGGAGTGGAGTGGAGTGAGGTGCCGGAGGCACCTAATTTCAGTCATCTTCCCCTTCCCACCCTTTTTTCATTGGGATAGGATGGGAACGGGAAGAGGATTGGACGGGGAGGAGTTAACGGTGAAAATGAAATATCCTTATTCCTGTTTATGCCCTCCTCTGTCCATTAAAGGTAGGCAAAGCATCTGCAACACATTTGCTTGTTGCGGATGTCTATGGGTGGCGTTCACTTAACATCAGGTGATCCTTGATTTACCTCCTTCCCTCTTAAAATATACGTATGATTAAAGTAAAAACAGATTAGGATTTCTCTCTTTCTTTACAAACCTTTGTAGCCACCACAACCACACAACCATAACCAAGAAAACAGATTTATAATTATATTATGACAATAAACATGTTCACTTTGTTCGAAATGCACCATGTTACCAGCTCTAGTCATTCAATTACATACAATTGCCTGATTACAGAATAACGCTACTCGATACATGTCTCTGTTCCATAGTACATTGACGCAGCGACCGCTGGCGTGGCGTGTAATAGAAAAAGTGATACGCGGCGCACCGCACAAATACATTCTTATCACAGTTTGTTTCTTCGTGCCGTCGAATGTGAATAAAGAAATGTCGGCGCTGTGTGTGGTGGCCTTTACCACTTCGTTTTTTTTTAACCGCATCATAAGAATATACCGCAAACTGTATGTTCCATGGACTCAACGTTAGCACGTGATATGCAACGTTTGTACTTTACACTTGCAAACCACTTCTATGAGGCTTTGACACGCCATGTTTGTATTTAATGTAGAATAGACTAACTTCCGAACTAAACACCGGTAAGAATGGTCTAATTAAATCGGTTCGTTGACTTGACATTTACAATATATGTGACATTTAAATTTTGTGTCGTTAAGTATTTTATTTTTAAACCATAAATGATCGGTTCTAAATCTCGAAAAGCCGGTATTTATGTGTACTAAGTAAGAGAGCCCCTTCTGATGTCTTTTTAAATAACCGCCCATTACAAAGATTTTAATTAGAACTCAGCCTAATTAGCTTTTTGGTTCGTTTTAAAGTTCAAATTAAACGTATACTATATAGCTAGTTGACGTTTGTTTTTGACTCTCCTCTTGAAAAATATATTTTTAAGTAAAATAATACAGATTGGATTACGTACATTTGTAGGAATCGACATATGTCGTTTCTTCTTTTTCCATATCTGTATCTTTCGTAGTTTGTTACTTCAAAATTATTTCTAATTCAACATTCCATCGTTCGATTTCCAAATTACATATATGTATATCAGTGCAAGTTTCTATCCCTAAACTTGTCCTCCTGCGTATATTCTACTGGCTTTTTTATTAGGCTTGGTTCTTCTGTAGATAGAAGAACCAAGCCTAATAAAAAAGCCAGTCACACACAGCCATATCACACTATTTCATTAATTTGTTTATATGTTGATTACAATGGTTCAGAAGAGGTTGATCAAAGACGAGCAAAAATTTGGCAACAGAATTTAACTAGTATTACGTAAAAATCATAGCATTGTACGAGATTATTTATCATTTGATTTAATTTTTTGCTTTGCGTAAATTGTTTTAGTGGACGTTAATTAACAAGCATCTGAGCAGAAATGACAGGCTAATGTTGTAATTAAATCAGTTTTTAACCAAAATCTATTTCAATAATTACTTTAAATTGGCAAGCTTCTTCGTTATTCACCTTAATTAATATGAGACCTTTACTAACTGTCATTAGTATGATTTAATCATTATACATATATTAAACCACACAGGTTAGCTTTTTTACATTTAAATATTAAACAGTGTGTAAAAGTATACTCGCCTTTAATTTAAAGTAATTGGGGTAAGCCGATAAAATCTTTATTTGCTTTTCTGTGTTCTGATTTATTTATCCTTCCCCCTTTCATCCTTTACAATTTAACTGGCGCTGCTATTAGTAGATTACAATTTTTAAAGTAAAGACCTCTTAAACGTGAGGTCATTTTTATAGCGGTAGAATTTTTTGAGTTCATGTAACTGACATGCTGATATTAATATTATGTTGGTTGCCATAGATAGCGTTAAAATTATTATAAATTGTGAAGTGATGTAAACCTCCAGTTTTGTAATAATCTTGTCCTTGCTATACAAAGATTAACCTAAAGGTAACCAAGGTTGCTGCATTAACGAAAGCAGCAGGTGCCGGCAGGGCCCCCATCTCGGGGGTACATAAAAAAAAACCTCCAGTTTTCTAATATTAATCTTTCTTAGAACTAAGCATATTGATTTTAAAGCCTCCTTAAAATATCTTAATCTTTATCATAGTGATGTTTGATCGATCAATTTACGATAATACTGCGAGTATCGCATAATCTTCCTTTACATATAAAATTTTACTGCTATCAAAATTCATTACAAAGCGCTCTTAACGCTTTTATTAGTTGTGAAAATGTCTTATCGTTAAGGGCTGTTCACGGAATAAAACTTTGTAACATGAGTGCATTTTTTTACATATTCGGCAACCCTGTAACGTGTTAGCGTGACGGAGATTGGGTAACTTCCTGGCCGGTTTCCTTCCGCGCCTTCAGCCGCGTGTTACGATACTGACGTCCTTCCTCGTTGTGAAACTCTTCTAGCGTGACCCTATTAAATTGGACACTAAGGTCACTCATTTCAGCAACTGTTCAGAAAAATGAATCATTTCTTTTTAACATAAGGGCTAGTAATTGGATTTCATCAAATAACAGCAACCCGCCCCATCAGCAGTACATCTAGGCTTTTATAATGTCGTAATAGCAATTATGTATCCTTCGATAATCATCGTCGTACTTCAGCCATTTTACACAAAACCTCAAAAAGTTATATTATGAGTTTATATATCCTCATGAATTACCTCTTGGAATAAACTCAGTAGTTATTGAGTTTATTGTTTTTAGACGAAAGGACGCTGCCGAGTTGTTATATATCGTCATGGGATAGAATATATCTGGGATATCGTCCAGTGAAAAATCTAGTAACAGTGACGGATTTAGGACTTTGATTTGGTCCCCTGGAAAGGTGGAAAAGACAAAAGTAAATAGTATACAACAATTTACATAGTTTAAATACAAGGTAATGCAATGTGGGCTAATTTATTTTATTAGAATAAAATTAACAAGTTCACTTGTCACGGAAGAACTTTGATTAATTATGATAGATAGATATATAGATATGGATCTGCCAATGTAGATTCATTCCATATCTTTCCGCTCTCCTTTACTCTCATGTACATGTTCATAATGCTTTTATGAACTTCCTGTGAATTTTATTTTAGCGAAATGTCAAACCTAATAACACACTTGTAAACAAATGTGTCATTAGGTAAATCAATTCTAAAAAAGATCGCGACCGTTAAACGTGCATGACTTTTTTTTCTTTATTTATATCTCAGTCTGCATCTTGCTTCACGCGAAGTTACCTCATTCCCGTATGTCAAGTCTTAAATTTAATACCGCATTAAAGATGAGACAGACGACTAAAATATTCATAAGACTTTAGATATTAATTGACAAATTGCAAAATTAACAGTTTTAGTGACTGCATTAAGAAAGCTATGCGGCATGTTTGAATGGCAATGGACCGTTCTCACCGAACCGGATTCGCTCGATGATTTAATATACAAAATGATTGATTATATCGAACTGATATCACTTAGTGGACGCTTATCTTATTTATTTACTACTTCTGTTGTATTTTAAATCGGAGATTTCGATCGAATACTAATATTTATGCAAACAACAAATGGTTATTAACAAGTAAATTTTTAAAACAATTATAAGAAACTACGAGGTGACAACCAAAGTCTATTACATTTAGCGTTGTCACTAATAAACGCCATACGATATCACCACCTACGACGAAAATGTTTCGTTCACCACCTTTCTTAAGATTTTATTTAAATCTTAGATGTTAAAAAAAAAAACAGGTAGAACATATAGGTAGTTCAAACAGCTTTTCGATTAGACGTCTCCTTACAAAAAATGCATTATTTTACCACCGCAGGAATTTGCAATGTGCTATAAAGCGTCTACTAAAAGCTCAAGTCATTTAGGCGAACATACAAAAATATCATAAAGTCGATGACAGCAGCTAACGAGGGGCGCTGGTAAAAGGCCAATAAAAATTGCTTATAAATTCCTTTTCATAATAAGGCTGTGTCCACAAGCCTTCTATTAAATATGTCAGCCTAAAACAATACAATGTTGTTGCTTTTAACAAAACGTGAAAACTAAAGTGAGATTTTTAATTTACGTTACCATAAAGTGACAAATAACTTGCGTATTATATCAGGGTAAAACAATCAAACGCAGTTTAACTTATAAAAAAGAAAAGATAGAACTTCTCCTAGATTACTACATATAACGTAGAATTCCTTGATTTAGTTTAGAAGAAGTAGCGCATGGGAAAAGGGGATGGAGGCCTACCTATTAGACGACACAGAGAAGTATAGTTGTTGTCTGTTCTACCATTAGTGAAACGAACAACATCATGACAATTCATTTCCTTATGCGCTATATAACTAATATTTAACACCCGCCACAAGCACCACAAAGTCAGTAATATTCCCATTAGTTTAGAATAAGGAAATATTCTGAGCATTATTAGGTACTCTGTCTCATTACCAAATATGTAGCTCCATTCCTAACAAACGCGTGGTTCTATCATCATTAATATAATCTCTGTCCATCCTAAATGAGATAAACACTGTAGAGTTTAGTTGTATTAAAATATAACGATTCCTGTATCAGTGCGCAGTCTGCTTTCACGGCCCATCGTAAATCTAGGATGTAATGTCTTTACATTGTAGTCCCTTTGGCCGACCGCCTCAATACTGGAGCAATGTAATGAACCTGCGAAGTAATTATCATGTCGCTATTAAAACTGCCATTTTAATAACCCCCCTCCCATTGGTCGACTTGGAATTACATAATGTCTGCACGCAATCAAATTTGTAATGTGTGTAGCACACACAACCACATCGACGCTTCTATGGCACCATATATCTATACGAACATGTTTTTATGTTTATGTGTTCGTGATTTTCGCATGCGGTTTTGTTTATAATTAAAATGCTAAGGAAGCTTTATACAGCTCACTTGCAAATGGCAAAGCGATCCTTGATCTTTGCACCTCTGCTAATGTTATATTACGATTAATATTGCTATATTATTATAATATAAATAAAATTCTAAATTAGAATTGTTTGCTGTTTTTCTTTGAGAAAGGTTGTAGTCCGTTTGTTTCGGCGGACAACGGACCGTTTTTTATTCGGATTTTATGTTAAATGTATGTACATGCACCGGACACCTTTCTATAGGATTTCCTTTTATTGGCGGTCCGTTATCCGGTGAAAAAAATGGACGTCTACTAGCGTTCCTACTGAGCTCGGGGCAATGACAGTGTAGTTTATAGTGTTAGAATAGTGCCTAGTTAGTGAGAAAATCTTTTTCACCGATTGCGCATGATGCGTGAACTTACTCATCCATCCATACCATCGCTTTATTAATGAATCAAATTGCTGTCGTAAGTCTTAGAAATATTATTCAAGTCATTCACTTATATTTTGCTACGTTGTGACTTGTACCACGCAATTAAAGGCAAGTTAAAAACGCGATAAAACAATAACGCGAACGGACGACAGGAAGACGATCCGACCAGTGACCACATTAGCATTAAAACGGTCGCACAATTACATTGTGATCAGTGTGTCGCCGACGACTGAATTCATTAGTTCAGCTCACCTGATTTTATTTAATTAAACTTACGTATTCGGCCCGGTCTACACAATTCCTTATCTTAGTTTAACCTGCCGTTAACCGTCTCATGTATTTAATAGTCTCTATATACGAAAATAAAGCGTATAAAAAGTTAGATATCGTACTTGAAATCGCGATAACGCAATTGAAAGAGGCTTAAATGGTAATCCTCTTTTATCCCAGAAAATCATATGGTTAGTAAGGTCCATTTTAGTTAGTGTTCAATTAGTAATACTTTAAAAATAAAAGACGTTGTGTTTTAGTGAATAATATTATTATTATTTTAGCCTAGATAACGTGGTAGTTAGTGTTACTCCCCAGCAGAAATTGTAGGACAAAATTATGTTTTAATAATTAAAACTTTATTTCAAACGTGTAGGACTTTGGTTAAACCGGGAATAGTGATACCAGGCTGTTATAATGTTAAGGAGTGGAATAAACAAGCACAAAGTGAAATGTCTCGGCCTGAGCAGCGGAGCGTCGCTTTGAGAACCTCGTTGTCGCCATCTACCGCGACTTTATGGTAATTAACTTCGCGGTCATACGGCCACGTATTGTTCTTTTTTAAACACCATCACTAGATCTTATCAGTGCTGGGTTGGAAGGAGCGGAATTGAAAAATAAGATAATTAAATTTAATTTTAAATTGAAGATTTGTTAGTTACTTTATGTATTGTAATATTGAGTCTGGTTGTTAGACAGTCGGTACTGTGCTAGTTCAAAAACATTTTTTACACAAATATTTACAAATGTACTTTGAAAAAAGAGAAAGTATATTTTTATTCAATGACGGAGACGAAGCCTAGTGTTATTATAATTTCAATAAAAAACATTGTGCCATTTCAACACGTTCATGAGAGAGTAGGAGGTCCCCTACCTTTATGACCCAAAGATATAATAATGTGATAATTAAGTCATATTTTCTTTTTAAAATTTTCTATATCACATTTAGTATCACCAATGTAATTATAGGGCAGGAGATCGATATTTGTGTTTAACCCATTCAGTACTAAGTTCAGTAATGGACGAAAAATGAAATTCTTACAATACTACCACGACATTAATAAGTACACAAGTGTAACGTTTTGAAAGTACAATGATAAATTAACGTCGATTTGTAATATATATTCTCGATATATATTTTTTGTTCATCATTTTTAAGTTTAGTTAAATTTGTGCTCAGCGCTATTCAATTCGCTTGCGGCATACTACAGCGTGTTTATTTTTGTTTCACAATTGTTGTTATGTCTTTGTCACATTTCATTTAAATTATATTTAGTTTGTACGTTTTATTTATTTCATTCTAAGCTATAGTTTCACATGAAAAACATTCCTTCCAGCTTGTGCTCTAACGACTCATGTTCGCGATAATAAATCCTGGCGCAACTTACTTTCCGCGGTGCCATGATAAACACAGTCCAAGTATTATTTACGACATGTTGGATCAGATAGGACCGGCTGTCCACTACTTTCGGAACTGGGGGCTAAATTGGCCTCGTAAATCAAATCTCAGAGCCATACTGATATGCTCTTTGGCGGCTTAATATATGTCGGTTTTTGTGTTAATAACTTACTTTAGTGCTTATGATAAATTTGATGGTGTTTATTTTTACTTTTATCACTTTAACATTACTCTGGTCAGACTTCCGTTACTAAATTATAATTCGAAACGCTAAAGAAGTGGAAGGGTATGTTGTCGAATAACGATCTTAAATCAGATCGTCAGCGCTTGTTTACTTATGTAGTTGTTTATTTATATATATAGTTTTACATAATATAGTTGTTGTAAATATTTCTACTATGTCAGCAATGTTACCTTATATATAAATTATTGATTACATAAAGATTGTCTTATATTTTATTTTATAACCATTTAAATAGTTAATTACTCAAATGATATGCATTTGGTGGGAAAATAAATACCAAAGCCTGGGAACTTAAATTAAAGATCTATCAAATATCACATTAATTGCTTCGAATTTACTAGGGTTTTGTACTTATATGCATATTTTTTCTCGATATAAATATAACCTCAATTTTTGAATAACAAAGGCTTAGCCTTACGACCCCGTCCACCCCAAACACCACACGAGTAATGAATACGTCAATATTGCTCAGAGCATTGCCCCAGCTTAATTCCGATTGACATATCGTTAGTTATACACTAACACTGTCAGTTGTGATATACTTACAATAAATTTATATACAGGAGGATGTTTGTAAGATCGATGCAAAGCGTGAAGGGGGTGGGAGTACCTCTGAGGGGACATATATTCCAGCTAAGATAATAAACTTATGCTAAAGTTTGTGTTTTGAGTTATTTTAGCCTTTATGAATTTTAGGTCATTCTCCAAAATTTGGTATTGAATTGTTCATAATATTCGAAGAAATAACCAGTTAATTTAAACAT
>JWHW01059814.1:492169-520036 GCA_000931545.1 Papilio glaucus
AGTTTTTATGAATTTTAGGTCATTCTCAAAAATCTGGTATTGAATTGTTCATAATATTCGAAGAAATAATAACCAGTTAATTTAAACATATTTATGTGACAGTTTAATGTGTATCGAAGAAAATAATATCATTACAATCATCTGTATTCACACAACAGGCTACATGGGGCATGTTAAAAAAAATTCAAACTTGTAACATGTTTTTATGTTTCTTATTTTAAAGCCAATTAAAACATAAAACTAAAATAGTTATTGACATTCAACCATTTCTAAAAACCTTTACAATTCAAGCTCTTTCGACCGGAGTATCATACGTACAGATATTAGCATTTGTACGCGGCTTCGCACACATTTGTTATAACTATGGCAAGCGATAGTAGATTTTATTTATTTATCCCTCAGGAAGACTTTTTTTGGGATAAATGGGGGTGAATAAAATAAGGCCCACTATTTTATTTTGTACACTTTTGAAATAATGTGTACAAAACTTCATGATGAAGAAAAGCGTAACAAACAAACAAACTCACATAATATTAGTATAAATGCATAATTATAATATGCAAGCAAAATAAGAGTACATAAATAAAAGTATAACCTTCATGTTGTACGTTCTAGCTAATGCACAATAGCCGGACATTCGGATTTTTAGCATTCTATTAAATAAACAACAACGAAATTTTAACAAGCTAATAAATATTATGTCATTTTGACGGTATAAATTCCACAATCGGTACGGTTTTGTGCAACAGTCTGCCTTGCACAACTACCTTGTGAATTTATTTGTCTCTAGTGGTATTAACCAGTACAGTAGGAAGGTCCCCCACAAGATGAACCGATGATCTGGTCAAAGTTACTGGAACCCACTGGTTGAGGGCTGCAAGGTACCGATCTTTGTGGCGATCATTAGGAGAGGCCCTCGTCCCACAGTGGACGAACTTGGGTGAAACAAACGAATAACTAAACTAAACTACGAGTACTTTGGTTCCTTGTATGCATGCATGTTCTTTCCTTAAAGACCGGCAGCTCCTAGCTATTGATATTCTGGTGCTTTATACATTAATCAGAGGCGAGGATCATTTAACATCAACCCACTGTTCGTTGATACTGTTTGGATATGATTTGAAATATGGCTAAGACTTACGGCAAACAAAAAAATCCTAACTTTAAATAAAAATAAAATTTTAAAAGTTACTATATATCTTATCTTCATTTAAGTCATCTTAAAGTTTTCCTTTAACTCTTTTTATAACAATAAAGTGAAACTTGTATTTATGTATCAAGAAATCTGTATTTTTGTATTACTGTTGCTGTACAAATCATAAGAGAGTAATATATTAAAGCATCAATTTAACTAATGAGACCGTCAAAAAAAAATTGTTACGTCTCCTGTCAAAACACACCGATGCATCGCGATGGTCGAGGCAATCAAAGGGCTCATTCGTAAGGGAGTGCCGCTATGAACAATATGAACGTAATTCCGTCAGTTTTGATCGATAGGCCAATCCCATTTTTGTTTTCAGTTGACGTGTCAAATCAAACAGGCGTTCTTGAAGTAATATTGGTGTAGATTTATTGGTTCCGTACACGACAATGGGCGAGGTGTTCTCGATATTAATCTAAATAACTGGTGGACCGAGCGTCGGCCATAAAGATTTCGTGTCAACAAATTAGTAGGTGTAAATATGAAGTTGTATGATAAATTACCAGCAAATTGGGCGATTGTCCTCGTTACAAAAGCAATGTTCTTTTAAACACACGTTCAAACATTATATTGTGATATCATGACGTTAATTTAGTACGTTTATGTTATTATTTTAGTAACATGATATTGATTAGTTATAATAAATAATACAAATTGATCTTATTACAAGCTATAATTTAACATACAGTGCTTCTATGTATGTACCTTTAAATGTACCTATTAAAAAAACACAGGCGCACAAACACACTAGGGCTGCCAACAGAAGTGAAAACTCAATACAGGTGAGAATGCGCGACAATAATTAAAAAATAATTAGCAAAATTAATCTTTGTATCTTATTATGTTATAAATGTTTCTTACGGTTCGTCGAAACTGTTTCAAATTCAAATAAGTAGTTGCTGTTCCGTGTTGGTGACGTATGTTGCATGTTTGTCACGCGAACCTATAAGATTTTTCGCTACCAAATTTCGTCTAACGGGATTAAAGAAGTTTTCACTTCAACAAAAGGAACAAAGCTTTATTGCTACGCCATAAGGCTTGGCTTGACTTGTAACTCGCTCGATCCCTCGAAGGTCGCAAATAACAGTACAGATCGTAAACTAGTTGCCGCATTAACCATAACGAATAAAGGCACTAAAAGCACGTCCTGACCGTCCCTAAGGGCCGTTCCAGCTGTCAATGCGAAAATTTAAGCTCGCGCCACACCCATGCACTCCAGAAGGGTCGACCTCTGTGCCCTTAGTCTCAATTGTTACTCGCCTGAACATTCCACAACTCATTCGTGGATATCGCCACAGAGTAAACTTATCGTGTGTTGTTGTTATATGAAAATTCCAGTATGAACAATTTTGTAAATAGATTATACTTAGTCTTTTTATATTTAAATAATAGAAGAGGTTGAGTACACGCAATGGTTGTGCATTTTTGTGTTAATGTGAGGCAGTCGTTTCGTATCAACCGAGAGCACTCTCTTTTCAAAGCACTGCTAATTAATTACAATCTGCGCAATGGAAGCTCGTTTTTTTTTTTCAAAGCACAATGTTCTAATGCAAATATTAAAAGAGTTTTTAATTATACGTATGTACGATGAAAAAAGTAAATAACATATGTGATTGCGTTTTATTTGTATTGCTCATTGATTACAATAAAAGTCACGAGAATCGAGATATAGATAGTGGGATACCCAGTTTTTTTCCTACGGTTTTATGAAGGACAAAATATAGTTAGTTAATAAGAAACATCTTTAGTATCTGGCAAATAAAAGCTATGTTGACTAGCAACATAGATTTTATTTGCCAGTAAGTAGTTCATTAAAATTATAAAACACTAAAGGATTATTTCATTACTGTTATATTCCTTTCCCATTTTCCAGACTTGGAATTTTTTGTAGGATGAGTCCACGTACAATAACTTCTAGTTATAGTTGAAACATGTATGAAAAAATTGTTATCATCAGAACATGACACATTATATTTATATTGTAAATTAAGGTTTTATCTCGGGAACACTTTTAATTGCTGGATAAAAGGTAAGTACCCCGTAACATTTTCTATACCCCTGACTATATTTTAAGGAGTTAAATCTTAACAAACTCACATTCGCATTTATAATATTAGTTTGGATTCTTCTTTCCTATTCTTCTTATCCTTCTCTCTATATATAATCGCTTTACATTATGTGCCTGATATATAATCATCGGAAGCTATCTTTAGTGACACGTGATCGTCTAATAAAGCTTTAAATAAAATACCATTAGAGCTTTATTTGTATCACAAAAGAAAATCCTTTATTGCTTTGCCGTGCGGTGTTAACACAGAGCCGAAGCCAGATCCAACATGGGCTGTACATACATCAATCTGCTCTAATCTTGTTTTACAAAAGAACGTGTTACCGACATCAGGGAGTCGTCCATCTTGTTATAATGACAATGTCTTGATATATTTTATCACATTTAGCCAGGGTAAAAATATTTACTATCATAAAACCAACCCGACAAAAGCTCCACCTCCCCGATGAAAGCATATTAAGTACCTTACGATTGAAGACATTTGTTTATGATTGTACAGGTCTAGTGATACTGGTCGTACGGTCGCCGTGACCGTGGTGTTAACGGTCTTATTTGTCATCTGTCAATTTGCCTTCTATTTCGGTTCGGTTATGAAAGCTTTCGTTTAGCTGAACGTTGTCGCTCGCCTTTCGAGCGTGATCATTTTTAGCTCTTTTATAAACACTATTGACAGGCAGTTGCAATTAGATCGCTCGTTATGACTATGATTTAGTGGCTTTCTTAATGTTCTTCTCTTTTTATTGTCCAACTAAATGCTAACGACTTGAATACTTTAACATTTTATCACCGGTAGTGATTCGTGTTTCATTCGCTTACTTTAGTAACAACAAAAAGGATTATTATGGTGTTGTAATTTTTCTTTTTAATTTAATATTACTTCTATTTGTTTAAGCAAAACAAAAACAAGAAAAGAGTGTGACTATTTAAAACCAGAGGCTGCTTTGGCGCACTACTGTCTAATATATGTAGCACGACAGGTTTGAAAAATAACAAATCAACAGTTGCTAATTCATTGCGACACAATTGTGTCAGCAGAAACAGGGGATTGTACGTAGTCCCTATTCTAGAGTTTTTTCTACCTAATAAACCTTAAAATGCGATACCTAAAGAAACATTGGATATGTAAAAGAAAAGGGAACAGGAATTTCGTATTCAAAGACGCGAATCTTTTAAAACTATATAAACACCATGTTAATCTACGGGGGCGCTTATTATAAATTTAACCTCGTGTAAAACACGAGTAATCAACTGAATTAGGGCGCAATCTGTATCAGAAGAGCGGCTCGATCCCCGAGTTTACGCCCAATTAATAATCTCGTAATGGCACGTTGCTGGAAAGATTTAGAAGGTTGCGTTCGGAGCATTATGTTTAATTAACTAACTCCCGTCAAGGTGCGTTCAAGTTAAATATAGTGACCGCAAAATAACGGCTCTCAATTGCCTCCGAATATTTTTTTCATCTTCAAAATAGAGCATTAAGTACTAAGAAGTTAACAAAGAAAAAAATCACAAGCAGTTATAAGGAATGCCGACAGAAGTTCAAACTCAAAACAGGCGCGAAAATAATTCAAATAAAATAAATAATCAACAAAAATAAACCCTGGTTTCTTAATAAAATGCAAAACTGTATACAAGAAAAATAAATGAAAAAAAGATCGTTGAAACTGTTCCAAATTCAAATAAGCATGTTGCTGACGCATGTTGACGCGGACCTAAGAGATTTTCCCTACCAAATTTCATCTAAAGCGGCTACTCTTCAAAAATTTTGATTGTGTTATCATTAAATATTAATTTTAATTTAAAAATAAACTAGATTTTTATATCGTGCCTAACATGGTCTGATTCAAATATGGCACCAATTAATTAAATCGAGAGTTCTAGTAACACTTTTCATGAACTCTACTTTTACACAGTCTTTTTCAGGTTGGTCGGAACCAATACTTGAAGCAAGCCGTCTGAATTCTAGTAATATTCAGAAAAGGTACAATGCAAGATCGATGATGGGTGGTGAAATTACAGGTTTGATGAGACTTCAAATCCTGTTGATCTCTTAGAAAGTTTATAAAGATTGTAATTTATTGTATAATGTTTGTCAACTTTCGTCCAGTAAGTTCTCACAGTTATAAATCAATATACAATATACAAGCATAAATATACAAGCGCCAAAACATCATCAAGGCAATGAAATCCCGAAAGATTCTATTGTTACCAAATTAATAAGTTACCAGTAAGATTAAAAAGTGTGTAAATTAAACGGCGTCTCAGGCGCGCACAGTTTCGGTTGTATTGAAAGGGCCGGCATAGAACCCATTACCTGCGACCAAATCCGCTGCACCCTTAATCCCTATAATTAGAGTCGTCCCACAGAGTGATTGATAGTTGGACAGGAACGCAACCCCGGTCCGAATGGGATGCTGAACGCTTTTTATTGGCCGTCGTATTTTATGTTATACTATTTACAAGCAGACTTTCATAAAAAAACACAAAGCGAGTATGTCAAAACATAACAGATAAGCCAAAATACGTTTATTTTAAGCAGTACCTGGTGTATTAATTAATGATTAGCAACATACAGTATGAAACATACACAACATAGTCACAAATTATATGTTTAAAAATCATCAATATAAATCGACCTACATTAATTGATATGTACTGTATATGTCAAGCAATGTAGGTAGATTAGCCATATAAACATAGGCATAAGCCTTGCAAACGAATGTGGCAAGGAAGTCGGATGGCCACACAGTGAGTAAGGTATTGGGGAAGGCCCATTGCCAGAGAGTAAATTGTAAAGGAGAATAAATAATCAATTAAGAAGTTCTAACTCACGTTCGCGAACTTCGGTGTTGGTACCGACAAGATTCGGACCTGTCTTAGGTCCACAACTTAGTTAAAAATGTCTCACGAAAGTCTTAAAAAATTTAATGTAAAGTTGAAATACTACACTAGTTAATTTTTAATCTTAATATTTTTAAACATTCTTTTAAAAATGACCTACGGGCGGTAGCTTGCGGTTGCACGACCAACCCCTTAAATAAGTAGTCCGGAATTAGGAACGCCCATTGTTGCACATCGAATTATGGACCCGTGTAATTTCTTCAAATAGCTATCAATTTGTCTATGAAATTGGGTTTTGAAGAGAGTTTAGAACCCAGAATGCGGTTATTATGAAAAAGTCGCACTCACTCGTTCGAATAGAGGCTTACTATAGCTAAATACAGCACAAATCTTATCGGTACCATACTAAAGAAAGCAGATATTAAGGGTAAGTAAGAATGTAGAAGCAAGAAATGTGTGCCGTAGAAAAAAATCGGGTTAAGAGCGTTATGCTTCTTTCTTAATTTTTCTATTATTTCTCGATCTGACTCAATTACTAATGAAATTAAAAATATTTACTTTGTGTACGTTGCAATTTTAAGTTTTAATGAATTCTTATTATTATTGATGGCTATATTATTATGTAAAAAGGATGTGAGCCCGCAGCAAAAATTGAATATCACTAGGAAACATTTGGAATTTTTACTAAATTGGGTCTTTAAATGTGTTGCCGACAAAAAATCTTTATAAGTCGATTTAATTCTTGTAGAAAAAAAAATAAGGGCATAATTACGGTCACAATGCGGTGGTAAGCGAGGCGGGACAATTAGATTTTGACGGGTGGGTGATAAATGGTTGTCTTGGTTACCGACTGGACAGGAACGCAAGGAGAAGAACAAAGATTTGAAATCAATTTTATAATATGGAAAGACATAAGATTAAGTACATTCCTATCGAAATCCAAAGATGTGAGGTATTCGAAAATATACTGAAAATATACTATTTTAGAATTTATTTTTTTAATTAGAAATTATGTTCTTTTTTCATTTTTATAAAATAATAATCACTTTTATTGGTGTAGGTGCGGTGCGAGATCCGGAGACATTTGAGATCGACTATTTGTAAAATCACACTTGATGTTATCAGAAACAAAGAAAAATAACAAAAAAATATAATAAATGAAAATAACATTGTGAAATTGGGTTTTGTATTATTAAGATTTTTATGATTAAATGTATTTAAACCATTAATATATTGTAAATACTTAAAAACGGTATTAAAGTAATATAATTTCTACAAAAACGTAAATGCTAAAAAAAATTCATGGTAATGTCAACGTGTCTCCACGAATTCTCTGTTCCGTGAAACGTTCACCTTTTATTTGAGCAAGTTATTATTAAAACGATCGTTTCCTAACTACGAATTATCTAATTTCTTCCATTCTCCGCGGCGTTATCACATATAGCATAATGTTACATATGCCACTATAATTGGACCCTCAAAACCCATTGAAATTTTATACTTGTGCGAGAGGAATAAAGCGACATGGGTTTTGATTAATTTGGAGTTAGTAAAGTCAAACAATTATGTGAGGATTGCGAAAGATTATACGTTTAAACTAAAGACCAATTATGTTGGAGAGCACTGCAGATATTTATAAAGCTTATCATAGCCACAAACGATAATATTTATCAAGCTAAATAAAATATACATCTATGCTTTCGTTTAGGAAGCTATAAATCCTATATTGTACATATAAATATTAACGGATGAAACAGAATAAGAATATAGCAATGCGTACATACTTTTTTTATGAAATAAGGTGACAAACGAGCAAGCCGGTCAGCTGATATTAAGTGAACACTACCCATAGACATACGCAACAAGCAAATGTGTTGCAGATGCGTTGCTGCCTACTTTTAAAGGACATCCTCTGTCTGGGTATAGACAAGATAAAGGATATTTCCTTTTCTCCGTTAACCTCTCACCGTCTTATCCTCTTCACGTTCCCAATATATCCTTATGAGGAAAGGGTGGGAAGGGGAAGAGGAAATTAGGCCTCCGGCACCTCACTCATCAGACGAAACACACAGAACTTCACGCTTGTTTTCTGTCACCGGTCAAGCGGAATTCGTGCATCAGTTGTCGCGACCTCTACCACCGGTACATACTTCTAAACAAAACACAATCTGTAAAAGACGAAAGCATTGTCTTAGGCTGGGTTGCACCATCTTACTTTAACAATAACAAACAGCTAAATATCAGTTAAAGTAACGGTTTGGCCAAAAATGAGTTGCACCATTTGACAAATAGTTAAATGACGTCATAGCTTTAACCGTAACCGTAACCGCTCACTTTTCACTGGTTAGTGTTATTGTTTGTGTTAATTATCCGTCAATTGTCAAACGCGTTGAATATAACCTCTAAACATCATGTACCTGTCATCATGTAACGTCTCATCTGCGTCACGTCTGCTCTGACAATCGGTCGGTGACATATGTATTTATATTATTAAACTTTCATGAAAATTTCTTTGTATTTAACAGACACCTAACTGACATCAATGAAATGAAGTGACACTGATGACAGCCCTAGAAACGAGATTTTACAGTTACGTTTAGTATTGCCATATTTAAAAACGTTACCCGCATCGAATTTAGGGTAAATCACGCCTCATTTGACTTGCAACGCCCTTAACTTTAACAAAGCCAATGAATTCGCTGGTGCAACACATTATGCTATAACCGTTAAAGTCAGCGTTACTGTTAGTGTTAAATTTGACACAAACCTTTACTTACTTCTTTTATGGTGCAACTCAGCCTTAAAGTTTATGAGCGACTGTAATTGTTGATTTTCAGATAATATCTGACAAAGACACATATAATTGGGATTTAACTAACTCCAAAATTGTTAAGTCCGCAGTACTGAAAAAATTATCTTAATTTATTTACTACAAACTTAAATTGTTATTTTGAAACACCTTTCCTCAAGAATGAAAATTTTAATTATAGTTATATTAGGATTCGCCGCTTATTCGTTTGCGAAGAATGAACATCATGTAGCTTGTTCATTCATTATTAATATATCTAAAATGAAACTAACAATGAATATTTATTACTTAGCTTCCCAAATCGTGCTTTAACAAGACCTTCAGAAAGCTTCTTTATTATTAAGAAAATGTAATTAGGTAGGAAATACCAGCGTTCGACATTTAACGATTTGTAATAATATAATTGTTATGATAGGCTTCAATGAACCTGGAAATTATTAAAAATAAAATATTGTAAAAAAAATCAAGATGGTTGAAGTAATTTGTATTTGATGCTTGCTTGATGTTACAGATACTCTTGTTTTTGTAAGACGACTTGATTGACTTTTTGGTTTTCGTTGTTGTCGTTAAAGTTATTTTTAAATTCCTATCAACGATGTCATAACCTCTCCTTCACTTTGAGATAACAATCGACATTAAACTCTGGGGTCATTTTAAATGGCATAATGTAATTTCAATAGCAATTGTTTTATTCTCTGATAGAAGTAGCGATAAGACGGACTTACAAACTGACAGTCACAGGCTAGAACCCACGTCAGAGTCTTATGTCTACGAGTTTTGGTTTTATGGGATACATAAATACCTATTTGCTACAACTTGAAAAATCATAGACTCTAGAAACATTTGCGAATTTATTGATAGACTACTGGAAACTACTTATAGCACTAATGTAGTCTTTATTATAAAATTATTCAAACTATAAAAAAGTTTGTTAAAAAGTTAGCCTTTGTTACTTACTTTCTAGATAATCTAGTTATAAATGGTGAAAGAATGAATAGATAAATGTTTCCTACAATTTTTACTTTCAACTTTTTAAATTTCGCGCCAGTTTCATCTTTCGGGAAATTATTTATTAGTATAAATATGTATATAAAATAAATAAAAGCTTAATTCTTTAAAGTCTTAAAGACAAAAATAATAATTTCCTGACGGGATATTTACGAGACTGAACATTATAAAGAAGAGATAAAGTTTATACTTAGTATGTTAAGGCCAATATAAGGATATTAAGTTTTATTCTGAGTATGATCTTCCTGCAGTAACTAAAAGGCAAGAGAAGAAAGAATAAATGAATAAAGCCACTGTTACTTTCATGGTCGATAAATCACATAAGGTGAGATTAAAAAAGCCCACCTGTACCAATTAAAACGAAGCAAAAGAGAAAACAACAAAAAACATTTCCTATCGTCGCACTTCATTGAAACCTAATGGATTAGAGCTTTAATTGCACATTACACAACTAAATACGTCTACACTTATTCTGCATTAAAAAGGACAGATGCTTATAATTATTGTTATGAGGCGCAATTTCTTTTGTCAATTTTATATGAAATCGCTAGTAATACAATTATAAAAACGTTACTAGACTACGTTTACTATTTTAAATGAACAAAATTGGAATTTGATCACCACATCACCTACTACGCACTAAATTATCATCATTCAGGTTTCATGTTTACCATCGGTAAAAACCATCCATGCGTTCACAAGATGCAACGGTAAAAGTAGTTTTATTAGTATCACAATAGTTACCCTCGTTCTCCGTTACTGCTTATGAAAATAAAACAATCAAGAGCATTGACTCGCGTGTCCCTTCCACATTAGATCCCATAGGAAGGTGTCAGCGCTTTTTACCGGCAAGACATTTAATTACGAACGTCCAGCAATGAATAATTCAGATGCGCGCGCGCCGGAACGGGCACAGCGCGTTGCGACTAGCGGTCGACGTCGCCGTGCGCCGTAGCAATTGTTGTTATGAGGCCATTTTTAACTTAAGAGTTAATTTCTTAACTCGACTTATCTTCTGCGCGGATTGATTACACAAGACAACAAACCGTAAGAACTTTTACTGTTTCATTGTCGTGAAACAAACAGTTTAGTTTGTAGTATTTTGTTATACAGAAAGTAAATATGCACGTGTCCGTGACGTAATGGAGTAGGCAGAAATTATGAATCTTTATTTTGGCGTGGTCCTATCACACCTCTTTCGCTTTTTTACATCCATATATCGTAGCATTCTCGATCTACTACACACATATTCGTCGGTTACATGTACCTCAATGTAGACCTTCTCTTTGACTCTTATCTAAAAAAAATACTTCAACAATGAGATACACATAAACATAACATATATAACAGACACATAAACTTTATTAAAAAGAAGAAAAAAGAAAAAAAATTTGAAGTAATATTAAAAAATTAAAGGTAATCCGTCCCATTAATGATTCATCCAGAATATTATAACGGTCTATTTACATCTCCAAATTTGAGTTAATTAATAATACGTTACAAAGCACAATGGGTAAGTTCTAACTGGCATTATAGACTCTAAATATTAAGCTGTAACTATAAATCTTCTCCTAAATACATACATATGCAGCAGAAAGGGCCAAGGTAAAAGTTGTGAAGATATTTCCAAAGGTATGCCGGCTCCGTTTGTCCTCGGGCGCGCATCATCTGGATGTGTAATAATCTCGGTCCGACTCGACGCTAGTCACATTTTGCTGCGAAATTTTTGACATTCCGTCACCGCCCTCGACACAGAACATATAGGGCTGGCGTACATGGCGCGAAGCACTAATATTCTTTAAGTTAACAAATAACTTTCGTTTATTAAGAGTTTAACTGTAATGTTTTTCTTCCATCGAGTGTCACTAATTGTTAAATTATTAATTAACAATTGTTGGGATAGCAGTGTTGCAGTATGAGCTGACTCGACCGGGAAGTTCCACAACCTTACGGGCGACAAGTGGAGGCATTATGCTTCCGCGTCTCGTGTGGAGAGTGAGGGACACATCAACAAACTCTTCTTCCCCTATACTTTTCTTTATGTTTTTGTTTACCTTCAGAAAGGCAGAGTGGGCAAAAATTTAATACTATTTTCAGGCTTTATCCATTACAAGTTTGTTACATTGATTGTTTGCCTGTTGCAAGTTTAAAAATACAAAACCGGTTAACTATAGAATCAAGAACAAATTAAATTTGTTTGAATCGTATACAAATACGATCGCATTTCAGCGCCATGTAGGCCGTTCATAATTTCGCCAGTCCTTGCGCTGCGTCCCCCGGCGATGTCTAAGGATTTGCATAATAACGTCCCTTTGACTTTTTACTCCTCTACAATCGAGTTGGACGCGTCCACTTTTTGTCAAATTCCAATCTTTGCGGCCAAGATCAATCCAATGTTTTGCGGATTTATTTCAACAGTGATGTTATAAATTGGTTTCGAAATTGGAAGGACTTCCTCGTCCTCGCGTTTTTCTCTTAATTCTTCTTCAATTTGTCATCACTAATTTGTTTTGGTTTGTTTTTTATTTAGCATGTAGGTACACATACAATATTTTAATAAATAAATTTATCTAAGCCGCATGCAGAAACCAACTGCAGTCATCGAATAAGGGAAGGGTACTTATTGGCAAAGTCTCTGTGCGCAGACTATTTGTTGAATTGCTTGCAAAATTACTAAGCATTAATATTGTAGAGATTAGCAATAAAATTAGGTCACCCTTTTTATGTGGAATGTGGCGAACGAACTAGCAATGCACCTGATATATTGTGCCATTAAGCATCTAGGTTTGTGTTGGCCTAGTAATCTTAAATCTTAAGGGACTAATGCAAAAGCTTTGCTATGCAGAATTTTATATGTCATAGTAATCAGAACAAACGACGTTCGTCACGCACGATACGATACGAGCTAGATAAGAAAAATAAAACGCTCTTTAAACTAAGCGCCCCTCGACTGTGGACCTAGATAATGTCACGACTATCAAACAATATAAGCATACTAGCGACCCGCCCCAGCTTCGCAAGGGTAGTTTCTACATACAAACGTTCATCCCCTACTTAAGGTAATCGCACCTGTCAAGCGACTGATAGTTATGCCAAACGCTCTAAGGTTTTTTAAATTTTCTAATTTTCTTTTTCTTTCATAAAAACCTTCTCCAGACAATAACAAACACAAAAAAAAGAATAAGCGAAATCGGTCCAGCCGTTCACGAGTGATGCCGTGATCAAGGTAAATAGGATTTTTTTTATATTACATAGTTTAGGATATCAAGTATTGTAATTCCATACAAATATATTTATAAAATCGAAATATTCGTCACCAACTACTATAAATAATGACTAACTAACATCAAATGAATATAAATGAATAAGGAAAACATTATAATTATGCCTTTATATACATTAATGTCCAAAACAAGACGACATCAAGCATCCGGCAAGCGAAGGTGATACTTTGAACATATCACGATTTGCTCTTTTAATTAATAGATAAAAAATAATTAACAGACAAATTAGAAGAAAAAATACATAAATTCCGCTTCGTTAAGACACTCCAGCACGGACGTAATCAAGGAACGGTATATAATCTACGACAGCTTTTGCAACCGCGCATCCAGCGGTGAAGAAACACAAGACCCGGCAAACCATGACGACTGACACTCACAAATTACCAATTTATACTTACACCTGTTAAAAAGTAAACATTCAAATTCCAACCTTAAGATCTGTTCTTTAAAGTTTATTAAGTCCCGTATATTAAATCTATTAACACTTTAAAATTGTTAGTATCATCAGATTATAACACGTGCGTGTTACAGCCTAAAAAAATTACAAACATTTCGTTTACCTGCCTTTGTTCTACTACATATACAACAACGGGGTTTGTTCATTCTGTGTAATCACCTAACATACGGACGTTACGCTTTGTAATTTTGTCGTTCCCTGTTGCCTTACACCGACCAATAGGCTAATGCAAGACCGTGATTGCTGAGGACACAATGGTCGTACATTATATACCTTATATTAAGTGAGCAGCATTTTCATTGTAATTTTCCAGTAGGTGACTGCAACAATGGATGTGTGGAAACGAACAAAAGACGGTATGTATCGCCATTGTTTGCGTTTGACTCTACGTAGATACAAGATGTAATGTATGAATTACTTGCTGGTTGTCTTGTTTAACAATTCTTATAATTTATTATGCAAAAGATAAATAGTTCTACTTGTAAAAAAATAGTGAATACAGATTACTTTGTTTAGTATGTTTTATTTTAAAATACTCAAGAAAACTGTGTGTTTATATGGTTAATTATAATTCAGACTGAATAGAGGAAAGAAATGTATTTTAAGGATACAAATTTTCCAACAAAACTATAAAATATAAATTAAGGAGTTTATATAATTAATTCATATACTCCATATATCTTTACTCTAAACGCTAATGGTGAATTAAGGTAAAGCACCTTAATAATGAGAGAGAAGCTTAGCCTACGCGAACTTCTGGTTGTAGTCATTTAATAGTGAAAAGTAAATTCGGTTCAACGGTTTCAGCATTTAACACAAACAAATAAATCTTTCCCGTTCAAAATATATAGATAAATAAATATGATAAGAACTCTATGAGTTCACATTTCAACATAAATTATTAGTACCGAACGAAGGTTTTCTGGACCTAACATCTAGTTGACTTATTTACTTTAAGAAAATACACTGGCAGCCATAAGACAGAAGTGAAAACTCAAAACAGGCGCGACAACAGTTCAAAAATAATTAAATAATCAACAAAAATAAACCCTTTTACTTCAAAAATAAAATTCAAAGTTAATGAAAAAAAGTTCGACGAAATTGTTCCAAATTCAAATAAGCATATTGCTGAACATGTCATTCACGCGCACCTATAAGATTTTCACTTACCAAATATCGTCTAGCACGGCTAAAGTTTTCACATTAAAAAAAAAAACTATTTTACACTCGATTTATCTTTAGATCTCTAGATCACTCTCGATTTATCTTTAGATCTCTAGTTGACCACATAACTTATACAAACCAACTTCTTATTTGTTACTCTTCAATTTTATCAATATAATTAATTATTAATGAATTAGAATTGGTAATTTGTTAATTGTAAATTTATTTTCACCTCCAACCTACAAGGCAATATAAATGACATAACACGAATTTCGCTGTCAAGATAAGAACTGGCACTGTTTTAATTGTTCCAGTGATCTTTAGATGACTCACTGCTGTCATTTGCTGGGTATCAAATATGTCATCAATCAATGATATGTGATATTTATTGGAGTTAATAAATAATGTCAGACGGCCATCTTAGCTTATCTTAGCTCACGAACGTCGTTGAAGCTTCCTGTTTTGTTTAAATATATGTATATATAAGAATAGTTATGATATTGTGTCAGTATTCGACTTACCATGGTCAGGTATAGGGTCCCCAATCAGCTTGTACCAACAAAGTTCTAAAGATTATAGGATTCATACGAACAAAAAAATCATTCAAAAATTTTAAGTCATTCACTTTCGCTTTGTCACGACTCTGCGACGTATGTTGTTCAATATTTAAAAAACTCCACACTACTAAACCACACACTTAATTAAAACTCTTTCGTTAACACAGCTCACACAACTAACACACATAACTCTCGCTTTTTAATAAATTGTCAAAAATGTTCTCTTATTCTTTTTTCGAACAAAATTAATTGTCGCCGGCCAGTACGCCTGACTGCCAGTAACATCAGACTGGCATTTTAGAAATTTTGTAAACATTGTGATATTTTTTTAATGTTAGTAACTTTTGAACAGATGTTTTATTAATTTTCTTATATACGTAATAAAGTCCTGCCAGGGGAGAGCATGTCATTTTTATTCAAGTGAATGTCCCGCTTCTGTCTCATACAAGAAAGTAATAAGCAAAAATATAAGGCATTGTTCAATATTTGACTCATATATCTAATGTTTTATATTCGTAAAATATTGTTTACAAAAACAGCAATTTCGTAACGAGCAAACTCATGCTTTGGGAACAACAATAATAAAATAATAACGATTGGAACCATAAAACCTTTATTCACGGTAAATGTCGATTATTTGGATCGATTAGAATCGATAAAATGTAATTGTTTATTATTGGATTTGGGTTGCGTATATCGCTTTTTATTTTAAACGTGGTTTTTCGTCGATGTGCATTACTTAATCCGTCTAGGAACAGATCCAGTCGAAATTTTTTAACCTTAAGAAGTGAAGAAGTGCTCCTTTTTCTTTTCCAAGAAGGAAGCCGATTAGCAATTCAACTGATATTGTCGGTCTTTGAAAACAAAAGTTGGTACTCGTTTTAAGCGTCCCTGAGAGATATCGTAATAATACAACAAATATCACATATCAAGAATTACATTAAATTTTTAAAAAGAAAGATTTAAAAACAAAACTAAAAGATTTCCTCCAAAATGTCATTCTGCTACTAGTTGTGATTTGTACTAGTTTACGTAATGAAAGGAACATTAACATTTTCTCAGTTACTAATAAAGAAGCTACAATTAACAAAAAGTGATTACAAATCGAGTCCGGCTTCGCCGACGTATCGACCTTTGCTTCTAATATCCGAAGCCGATCCAACATGCACAGTTATTATTATTACACTCATCAAAATCTCTAAGGAACCTGTTGAGAGCAATTCAAATTAATGGATTTGTCATCGCTATTAATTTTATAGGAATTAATATGCGAGCGGCGAACGCAAAGAGGCATTTTTTTTTATCGAAATTGACATTTAATGGTCCCCCGACGATCTATAGAGCGGTGACGGCAAAATTGATTGACAAATTGCGTGACGAATCCGAAATAGGTGGATTTCTTCTGAGTGTATCAGTTGTAAGAGCAGTTTACGTTGGGGCCACTAAAGTTTTATTGAACCATCGACCCGGATGTTTTTTTTAGTAGGACAAAAGAAAAAAGCAAGCAAGTAGTAAATAATAACCACAGCCCATAAACACCTTTGATATAAGTTGTTACCGCTTTGGTCACCTCAGACTTTATTGTAGTGTAGTGTACTAAGGTCAATCTTGAATGGACTGTAACGAGGGCTTTTATTTAAATGTGACAAGCCTCACAATGAGCACCATGATGAGTTGCTATGTCTATGTCATTGTCTCAAAATGTGTTTTTAAGGAGCAATTGCAGTAAGAGAAAGTATAGTATACGAAAATCCTCTTAAAATTGCTAAACTTGAGTTATCGGACACATTGCTTGTAGAACCAATTAGTAGATAAGGCAAAATGTAATGGCGGTCATTTACAGTTAAATTTTTTGCACATTTTGAAAGTGGTTAAATTAAGCTTAATATATTTAATAAGATTATACCAAATCTTTTATCCTAAAATGCCTTATTCACGCTTCGTTCCTATAATAACGTCAATATATCCATTTCTTTTCTATTTTATACCTAATTATTTTTACAAATAATGAAATAATAAAAAAAACGGGTACTTTTATTATACTACTAATTTTACGTTTCATTGGCTACTAAGTATTTTTATTACGCTAGTAGTATCCTTTACGGTAAAGACAACTCAGCGAATCGAGTGTTTCGTGGCCCCATTCCACGAGTTGTAAAAGTCGTAGTTAAGAGTCTGGAGTTCTCACGACAGATCGGCCCGATTACTGAGTCGTGTTCATTATTAGTCAATCCGTTTTATTGAAATATTCCCGGATGCCGCCTTTGATGGAGGCGATCTTATGTCAATTTCCCTCAATCGATACATTTGGTAACGTCTTATAAAAAATATAAGAACGTCACTGCTTAGAGCAATTATTTTTTGTCTGTATTCAAAGATTTCTTTGAGTACCTTTTTAATCTGTGTCCATTGTCGTGTTATTGTGATAAATTGATAGTGTAAGGAAACTAAACATCAATTAACAGTATTTCTCGATATTAAATATTTACGATTATAGTTTGGTAACGCTTAGCTTATGGCCGCGCGGGTGATAATATAATTTTATGCGTATTTTACGTCGTTATAGATTCCCCAATATAAACTTTACAGTTATAACGTACTGCTTTTTATATATGCGGATGTTGCAAATAAAATCATATAATTTTATATCATTCGATATTCAAAGAATGATTTTTTTACTCTATTAAATTTAAACTATGAATCAATCATTTGTCCTTGCTGATTTAAGCGTAGTCGGTCAGTGTAAAGACCTTGTACGACGTACGAGTTCATACCGCGGCTTTGAAGAACTACAGTTTTACTCGTTGCTCATTGGTACTAATCAACGTACGAGCTTCACTGAAGAGCCATAAAACTGCGGTAGACTCGTACGATACGTCGATGAGGCGCATTAAAGCACTCGCGTCAATGTTTTCGGATTCAATTTCGGGAAGCAATATAGTTGCAATTTGTATCGCTGTTTTAACAATTTATAGTATTTTTGACGGAACCATACTTGTAAGAAATAAAAATTTTCAATGATACTATGTATCTTTGAAGTTCGTAAAATGATCTTTACATTGTATATTGCGAATTATAAATTAGATTTTTAATTTGAAAGTCACGTCTATAGATGACTGATAATTAAAATCAATTGCATTTGTGACTTTCTCTTTTATTATTTATGGCTTGCAGATTTTCTTAATATTTTTAATGATATCTAATTTTAAACACCGAAATACAATTATAATGGCTACCAAAGGCGATATAACATTTAATTTGTTTAAATCTCGCCTCTAACTGCACACAATAACATGGAATTTGTTTTTTCGTGACGCCTCTGACACACAAGGTAGTCTTTTGTGGCAGCGTCATTGCTTGTCCGAGCTATTCTGACTGTAACCTTTTGAGTTTTACTATTGAACCTCCGCACTCTTCCGGAATACCCCCGTAACGTCTGTTCAACGTAGCATTGCGGAGAGATGAGTAGGTCTATTTAAACTGGTCGCCGAGTATATAATCAAAGAGTAGTAATCAGACGTAATCATAAAACTATAAATGACTTTGGTACGTCGTGATGTATTTTTTTACTATCAAATTATTCGTATTTTTTCGTCAATAACTTTTCGATTCAATGTCAAATGTCCGCAGTAATGACATATTATTGAAGAACAGTCTGGGTTTCTTGTGGAATACTTGTACAATTAACTGAATTGCTTTTATGATTAGGTAGTTAATATTGATTTTTTCATAGCGAAGCTTTGTGAACTGAACTGGACTAAAACTTAAATTTATGTTTATTTTTAAATCTCTTTCAAATTAATAAAATATAAATACATAAACGAGGTAGGCATAGATGAAAAAAGAGAGATACATTGGCAATATTCTGACAAATCTCTAGTTAAATTGTTCATCATTTAACGGCACCGATGCCCTTCTAGGTCTCTATAGGTACATTTTTATATCTTTTCACCATCCATATTTCATTATTAACATTTATTTTTACAGATTATTTATTTACAATATATCTTTTATGGAACAAGGTGGCAAACGAGCAAACGCGTCATCTGCTATTAAGAGGCTTACCTACCATACGCTACCCATAGGTATCCACAACAAACAAACAAATCGCAAATGCGTTGCCTACCTTCAATGAACAAAGGAGGGGGTACATAGACGGAAAAATGGATATTTCCTTTTCCTCAACTATCCCGTTCCCATCCAATCCTCTTCCCCTTCTCAGCCTATCGTTATTAGGAAAGGGAAGAGAACTGAAACCAAGCCTCCGCCACCTCACTTATAATACGAAACGCAGAATGCTTCTGTGATTCAAGCAATCAGTAATAATATTATTATTTATTTTAAGATTTTAAAATAAATTTCTAATCGTTAATATTTAAACCATAATTAATATTTATTATCTGTATATGTTGCTAAAAAAGTTAAATGTTTACAACGGTTCGTAACCATTCGTATTCACTTTGCGTCGTGTAATTCCAGC
Organism: Papilio glaucus; assembly: GCA_000931545.1. Lineage (NCBI taxonomy): Eukaryota > Metazoa > Arthropoda > Insecta > Lepidoptera > Papilionidae > Papilio > Papilio glaucus. Next base: position 512,039 of record JWHW01059814.1, read on the forward strand.
ACTTGCATTGGATTTATGTTACCTTAGTATAATACGTAATTGTTACAAGGGCCTGCACAATAAATAATAAGAAGCGAATGTAGCGAGGAGGAGTCGTATGGTATCGCATGATCAGCTCGCGAACAATCGCCATTGTGGCTGCTGCCGGCGGCACGTCACGGGGTGGGTCCGCCGAACGCGAGTTATGTCAGCCCTTAATCCGCTCTGAGAATTGATCGCTGCTATATGTATGGTTTGTTAATTTTTTGACAAATGAATTAAAATTAACAGTTTTTATTTATGATAACTGTTTAGTTTTAATTAAACAATCTTCTTGCATATCATCAAGTAGTTGATTGATAAGATAAGCCACTGTGTAACTTTATTTATCTCATTCCGATAGATTTTACTCTACTACAAATCAAGGGACATAATGAGGGAAGGCAAATATTTTAACAGTCACCAACACATACAAATGCCTTACCTAATTCGATACAAAATTTGGATAATAAAATCCAACCAAAATTAAATTGCAGTACTAAATACACGAATCTCATATAACTTGTCCAGGTGCTAAATGAATATTAACGCTTCCCTTCATTTTATCAAATATTCAAGACACTTATGAGTACAGTTTTATAAAACTGTAAGTTGAAAACTTATATCTAATATTTTGATCACATAACAACTATCAACGCTTAACCCTTCTTACTTGACCCTAAGAAACGAGGTCTGAATGAACGGTTCCTATTCTAAAATGCCTAGAGCAGATAACATATGGTGAAAGTACACTATCGCAATTTCTCGCTCACACGCCTTGTAACATCATTAAGTCATTTAATATTAAATATGTACTTTGAAAATGAATGGATGACAACAATTTTTACAAATTGTTATAGAAGAAGTTGATAAACGAGCAAGCGGTTCACCCGATATCTAGTAATCCAGCCTTGTTGCAGATGCGTTGGCCACCTTTAAAGCACAGAAGAGGGGATAAGAAAAAAGGATTATTCCTTTTCCCATCCATCCCTTCCCTAGGCGAATCTTCCTCTTCCCATCCTTTCCTTATTCGATAGGGATGGGAAAGAGAAGAAGTGTAATATAATGCCTTCGGCACCTCACGCATTACGCGAAACACAGAATACTTCTACTGTGAGGTCGTGGTATATCACCGGTCGAGCCGGCCTATTCGTGCAACAGATGTTGCTGACTCTACCACTATTACATTTATATACACTTAAATTAGTGAAAGATAAGCAGTCAGATTTGCAGGAGTTAAAGGTAACACTACTAAAATCACTTCCATGGATTAACGAAAGTCCAATGGTTGAACACTTGCTTGCGAATTCTACAGACTCCGACACGTTTTTTTTTTGGATACACTTTATAATACAAGTATCATTGAATTGACCATGAATACTGGAGAAGCAAAACATTGTAAAGACATTCAACAACTTGAAATCTTAATGCGAATTATATTATAATTTAGTTCTAAGTTGAGGTGATGTTGTAACTTAAAAAAATAACAATAAAATCAATGCAACTGTAACTGTATATAACTTATAATTTATATGGTTACAGTTGTGTGTGTTATATTTATCTGTTATACTTATCAATAGGTCATTAACGTAGCTTTGTACAATTTTATTATGTTTAATTTGATCATAAATATTTTTGAATTAGACATAAGCAGTGGCGATAGTGAGTAATTTATAGTTCAAAACGGATAATTAACATTTGTATTTATTTTGCGCATTAAGGTAGCAAATAAAATAAATTTCATTTCGTTTAACATTAATAATTAAAATTAAACATAAGAAAAAACAAGTATAATAATTAACCTTCTTTAATTTCATTATCATTATACTGAAATAAATTTCACAACACTAATCTTACATTCTGTCATTTGACTCAACGCTTCCTGGAACGAATCATTTCAGCTAACAGAAGCCCACTGCTGGGGTAAGCCTCCCAATTGATCGCCACAAATATCAGTCATTCAGTGTGCTCCCACACCGCGTCCAGGTCATCGGTCCATATTCTGGAAGCCTGTTGATACCTGTGACAAAGCTAGAGTACAGCGATCTTGTTTAATGTATATTACTATTGAAGTTTTTAGTTTAATATTTATTTCTATAATTTAGCATCATCTACACGAAATGTAACTTTTGCCTAATAATAAAATAATTCCAAACAAGTCAACAATTAATCCGTGTTCATTGCACGCCGAACGTTTGCCAAGTCGCTATCACTCCGGCCTACTTCGGTCTTTTAATTGCGGTCCAATGAAGCGCCTCTAATTCCCCCATTCTCCCTAACTTTTCTCGAAGTTTTCGTCCCTTCTTCGATAACACACTTAGCTGGGAAAGCCCAATCAATAAAAGACAAAACATCGTCCGCTAAAGGTCAGAGTGAGGTTTATTTTGTGTTGTATTATTGTTCCACAAGTTTCGTTTATTTGTTTGTTCTCAATATCTCCTGTGGTTGTAATTACGTAACTACTGTTGTCTAATTATGTAAGACTTATGACAAAAATATAGTTTTAAATAACTATAAAACTTACTTTCCTACTCTTTATTAGGACAGACAGTAGTTATTATTGTATTCCGATCTCGCAAGCAAGGATCAATAACCAGTCAATATTGAGTATAATTATTATTAATAAAACTTTAAAATCTATTAGAAACTCAATAAAGAGTACCAATATTTAATTCACACATTTCCCAAACAACATTATTTCTAATCCTATAATTTAGATTTACGTGTAACATCACTAGTACTCATCTGTCTCCACCCATTCTTTATTCCCATTCTATATCCTTCAAACAGTATTTATAAAAAGATAAAGTACAAGCCATTACACGGCTACACTACTACATGTTACTATTTAATAAAAATCCTTTCAATACGGGACAACAGAATCAAGGTTAATAGAAAATTCCACTTAGCTATATACCGATATCTTTGAATACAGTCCTCGGTCGCAGAGTGCCGGCATGCTTCCGGCGCGTCTGGCATGCATTCCTGTCAAACCCTGCCTCCCCTCGAACTTCAAGTGCCACCGTTGAGACAGATTAAACATCTTGCGTTTGGAAGGAATAAGTTTAGTATTTCTTTGTTAATTTAATAAATTGAAGCTTTTAAACTGTTTTTGCTTTTTTTTTATGAAACAGGGTGGCAAACGAACAAGAAGTTCACCATATTAGGTAGCCAAGGCTCATACGCAACTAACAAATGAGTTGCAGATACGTTGCCTACCTATAATTGACAGAGGAGGGGATAAACAGGAAAAAGGATACTTCCTTTTGCTATTCATCGGCCTCTACCACTGTTTTGCTACTGATTATGGGTATACCGTGGGTTTATGACATCTCAATTTTGCTTGTATCGCGACACGATTTCGCGCCAGTGGAAACCCACGCTTAAATATGCAAATTGAGTAATCAACTATAACGTCTATTCTGAATAGAACTAAGGCAGTAAAGGAGCAAATCAGTTTTGAATGGAGAATCAGAAAATTGAGAATGATTGATACAGGATTCAGGTCTCTTATCAATAACTCCTAAATTTTTATACGGAACTATTTCGCAACTATGATGATTGAAGCTTAAGCAAACCATTGATAAATGAAATAGATTAGACTTAGATTTAGCACTGACCAACACTCGTCACTGATCGATTACGTCTTTGTGAAATTAACAATACGTCTTTAAAGTATAGTAAGAACTGCAGACTTTTTTTTACTTTTTCGAGCGATTATTTTGTCCTATTACGGGCTAATATAATTTATTTCGTTCATTTGCTTCTCGTCAAATAATTAAACGCTGACAAACTAGTTGTATTTAGGAAAAAGGCACGAAAAACAAGCCCATTTACTGTCACGTCGACGAAAATCGAGTCAGGTAGAAAAACACGTTTCTTTGAACAAAGCGTGGTTATAGTGTAGGACAGATAGCGGAACAAAATCATAAGCTTTTTCTTAGTAACGTGTTTCTTAAATTAAGTGGTAACTGTTTGAACGTATAGATACAAACCTAGTTCTTTGTAATTCTCTCTCTTAAATTCAAAAAGTAAAAATAGAGTCAGGATTGACACTGCTAAACGAAAACTCGCCATTGTGTACATGTTGGTTAACTCAATAAGTCTTATAAATAAACAATAGTGAATCCATTTCCCCAAAGACTTTTAATCACCTGTGCTTATGAAAAAAAAAATTGTCTCGAAACCCATAAATGGCGACTACGAAATTAAGCTCGGGATTTTTTGGGATGTATCTCTAACTCATTGTGTACGTAGCACATATAAAAATTTCGGTATACTATGTTTAATGTGCTGTTTTTTCTTTTTCTTTTTGAGGTCGCCAAATAGTTTAGTTATGAAAAAAAATTTTTTGATATACAAAAAGTGGTGAGTAAAATTGTAATTAAAGTTAAGCACTATGCGCACACCACAAAGAAACAGAAGACGCATGTCCTTCAGCTGTTAAGTGATGGGGTGGCGAGTGAGCGAGTGACACGCCAGGGCCGGATCCTACGATGACATACAACCAAATAAATCGCCGACAAATTTATTGTGTCTACGTGACTCGACCTAACTCGTGTCGGTACATTGTCTTGTCTCAGGTGATAACGATTTCAGCACATTCAAGTTAAGCTTATTAAGATATTTTCGTGTAACATTTTGCAGGAAAATATTTTGTTTTCGTAATTTTCTTTCATAACAAAACAAAGTATTTGTGCGTCTTATTTTCGTGCTTGAAGGACTATGTCTGTCAATTAAAACAATAACGGATATTTATGGTCTTAAGAGAGCCATGTTTCGCACAAATCTCGAACGATATATGGAGGTTTTTAATACTAATCTGTTTATAGGGTGAAAACATATTTGGAATAATGTACCGCGTACTTAATAAGTGTTTATGCACCTCACCCATACACCATTTTAAGTTTTCAAGTTTAAGACTTGTATTGAAAAATGGTATCTACAAAATCCATTACAGAATCCCCAAGTCCGTGGCCACTTCATGGACATATGGCGTGACATCGGGAATTCACCGCGTGCGTCGGAGAAAGGTAATTACAAGACGCTTGTGATAGACTGAACGACCCTTTGTATTTTATATATAGGTATCTGAACAGTCATTTCACATTTACTAAGGGTTGTGAGGGCGTTGAAGTTGTAACTTGATCGAAAAAATCAATATTTACAATCGAACGAAATAAAATCGATCTATCATCATCAGTTAAAATTGTCAATGTTGCCCGATTTTTATACGAATTAATCATTTGAAATGTTGTTTCAGAACGTCTATAACGATGGAATTCAGTTAGATCTCCTTATGGTCTGTAATCAGTTTCATGAAAGTGGTTTTAAGCCCTTCTGTATGATGATGTATGTTAACTTAATTGAAATGTCAAATATTAAATAATATTATTAGCTACTGATATAAATGTTGAAACATCTGTTATAAACAGTACAATAGTGCCTGCGTCACGTCATTGCATCCTGTACCCACAATGGCTTTTGACTCGTAACAGGATTGCGAACATTATAAACTAAATTTAATTTAAATTATACAATCCCGCTTACAAAATGATTATTCACAAAGCCCGTGGTATCGTTTGATCCTAGCAATGAATGGGTCTCATAGCGGACGGATTGGCGCATTAAGATCATACCACGTTCGTTTTGCAAGTATTCGTGACGATTCGAACGCGATACGACCGGTTAATAGCTCAAAGGGCTTTAAACAACAATATAAACACGCCTACCACTCTTAAACGCATTAATAATCCGTATAATCTTTCTCAGGGATTCCTATAGAATCGACTCATTGACTCGAATCATTTAACTTGCAAGTAGTAGTGGATCTCGTTTTATCTAATTAATGTCAAGAGCAATAGCGTAAAGAGCAGCTTCGTTGGCTAGCAAGACTTTTTTACAATGTAATAACTGTTTAGAAAGAAATTTAAATATATACCTCTATATATGGGTCAGTAATATATGGGTAATATATGTAATATATGGGTTCTTCATATCGTATATTTATTTTAATATTTAATTTGAAATATAAAAACGGAGTATTTCCGGCCATGATGTTGGTCTGTTTCGGTAAATTTCTGAATATATGAATACTTTTGTCATACATGAATATATATGACTAAACAGATCATTGACAAATAATTAGAACGTTTTGTTTTTCGAAACAAATTCTCTCGGTTCCTAAATTTACTTACTTCATCGTCGTTTGATATGAATCAAAATTCCTATCATTCCTTTACGAAAATTGTAATATGCAAACCAGTGAAGAAACTTATAGTGTTTGTATAAAATACATAAATGAGACAGGAACAAGGCCTGTAGCAATACACCGACATGCCTTTAATAACTAATAAAAATTTTAACATGTTAACAATTTAAGTCTATTTAGTGATATTCATATGCTGGTTGCTTTAGTTGTAATGAGGGTCGTCAGTCGGAGCAATGTAATCTCCTTCGGCTAAGATGAAGGCTGTTCTGAGTGCTCTTCAGCTTCAGGAGGCGAGCTCGCTTCGTTTAGGCCCCGGGCTGACGCCTACATTGCGATGGGCTTATATGTCTCGTCTTGCTTTAGAAGTATGATATTAGGCCGCTTACAAATATAGTGTATTAATTTATAGATTATTTTCAGAATAAAAACAAACGAACTCGACAATCAAAATAATCATATTAGCTACAATAGATAGATAACGCGTGCTCACTTTAATCATTGGATATACATACGTTTTTTCATGCTGTGTACACACACCTTGGTTTATGATCTAGTTTTTAAGTATTGTGTCCTTATTAAATGTATGTAAACCATTGTAAGCTGTTATGTGTACCTAAATAAAATAAATAAATCCCTAATAATAGCGTAGTCGGTGGAAAATAAATACGTAATATAATAAGTAAAAATAATATTTGATTTTCCTATTACGAGTCTTATGTTTTCTTGTTTTTTTTAATGTGTCTTGGTAGGCGTCGCCAGTTCAACCTCAATTACTCCCTCATTCAATTCCCCTCAACTATCAAAGAGGTAGAACATGTCCATTTTAAATTTAACAATTAGTGATTTCCTACTTCAAGGAAATTTTCAAGTATCTCTCGCTTGTTAGAAGAGATGATGAATGGCATAAAATGATACCTACTGGACCCTATTGTGAATCTATCTTGGAACCCTTCAAACACACACACACATATACACAAAGTTTCATCAATATCGATCTTGTTTTGGAGGAGTTCAGACTTGTGTCTATAACTGAAAAATTGATTATAGATATTGACTTAACGCTAGGTGCAAAGCTTGCTTTTATGAAAGCTATAGTATCTACCTATTTATTTTGGTAATTCTTCACTAAATTCTATACCCTTATAATTTTGAACCACATCTGAACACATCCTAAAAGCCTGGAGCGGTACCTTCATACGCGGATGTAACGTAACCTAATAATTTCTGGATGCCATGCGCTTTGAAGGAAATTATTGTTAAGTATTAATATAAGGACGTATTTAAATTAAATGTTACATTATGCGAAATGGAGTATCACTAAATGGTAAGTCGAGGAAGAGATTGTTGTAAAACCATTTAAATTTAAGCCAGCTAAAAAGCAGACCCTTGTTAAGAAATTACAACAGAGATCATATATCTCTGGCAGTTTTTTACCAACATTTTGATCGACTAATCAAACATTTTGTAATTAAATAAATAAATATATGCTGACACCTGTAACCATGAGGGGTAGTCAGAGATTATGGATTTCCATTTGGCGCGATCCTGGCATACCTCTCTCTCTTCTACATCCATACGGGTACCCCTTATATCGCCCTTCTTATGAATCTTTATTATAAAAAAAAATGTATCTCTGAAATTTAAAATTCCACTTAACCGTAATAGCGTAGTCCATTTTATTATCAACAGAAATCCGATGACTTGGTCTTATAAATTCATACCTATGACCCTGATTAGGGCTGTCGTTTGGGTCCAATCTCAAATATAGC
>JWHW01059814.1:522957-534453 GCA_000931545.1 Papilio glaucus
AAAACTTTACTAATGTATATCACATAGAGCTGTTTATACATCGAGAACTTTCGATTGATTGTTTTCTTCGTTTAATACATTAATGAACAAATATGCGCTCACGCCCGTAACCCAGAGGGGTAGGCAGAGATCATGGATTTCCATTTGGCGCGATCCTGGCACACCTCTCTCGCTTCTTCTACATTCATGCATGCTCGTCGGTTATGGGTGCTCCTTATACCGCCCTCTTTAGTAAGTCACTAATTTGATCGATATAATGAATAATTTTAAAACAGTATTAGTTTTTAATTATATTTAGTATTATAATTCAATATATCTATGCGTAAATTTTGCTTTACTTTACGTTCTGCTCGCTCGTCGTCCAAGTATCATCGTATAATCTATCACCGTGTCAATTTTAGATGAACGTGTGTGGGCAGGTGTGTCGCATTCCATGTAAGTCTCATGTTATTTGAACGCATAGTAATAGTAATTCCTTCATCACTTTACATAATCTTTCTGAATGTTTATTAATTATTCAATTATTTTTTTGTAATAGTGCGTATTTACAACTCTATAAGTACTACAACAGAGTGGACAATGTATAAGGGTAACCGCAGGTGCTCGACGGCTCGAGCGAACTTTTCAAATATTTGCTTTGCCGGCTTTTCCCATAGATTTGTTCGCTTTTTCCCTCTAAACGCCACTAACGATAACCGTACAATTTATTTAACAGAGCGGATCAAGTATGCTTTGAAACAACAAAAAGGGGATGTGTCACGATTAGTGGGACTCCGGTGAAAGGTTAAAAAGTATTTGCGTTAAGCAAAAAGTTTTACGTTTCATACCCTTCTTTATTTGCGTATTTCGACATAAAGACCCGACAGTAGTATGTTTTGTAAGCGTCAGGACTTGTAACTTATGCTCTATGTTGGAGTCCGAGGCAGTTCGTGTCTGTGTCATATTTTAATGATAATTTTTGATCATCTTCCTGCCCTTTTACCACTTATTCGGTCGGCACTACTCTGACCGTAGTCTATACTGTATAGGTTTTGGCTAAAGCTTTTATCCTAAGGAATAATTGGTACTACGTCTTATTTTACCAGTGTGAACAAAGACAATTAATTCCGTTGTCGAGATAATCAAATGTCGCGAGGACCGTTATTGGCGGGCATTCCTTGTCGTCAGGTTCGCCATTACAGTACACTGTGCAACACTGAGCGGCATTCATCTCTTCTGCGTTATAATAGCTAGTTTCCATTCATACGCGAATATAGCAAAATGAAATAAATATGCTACTTGTAGAAATTGTTTCAAGCAGAAATCACCATGATATAATAATGGATTAATATAAAAACACGTGTCTTTCGCATCCTCACTGAAGAAATTACTTACGAAATGTAAAAAATGTTGTAAAAGCGAAAGCGAATGTTTTACCTAATTACACTAAAAGAGTTAAGCAACCAATATTATGACTTTAAATGCATGTCGCAATTAAAAAAAACGTAGTCTGTATGGAACGTTTCCTACACAGACACTAGTCCGTCTATCGACCGGTCACGCGTGCATACGACTAGTCATATAATTTCGCGCCAAAATATTGTGTAATTTCCTGTAGGTAGGTAATTGCACTTTTTGTCCGCACCAATTGAACAATAATTCGAGCGCATTAGGCAAATCGATTTCCTTGCGATCGCGACGTCACAGATTGAGCAAAAACCTCAAACTGCACAATTAGCACCGCGAGATAAAGCACTTCACGTAATAACCGTGGGAGACTCTGTCTCACCTGTCGGCGTAAGTCACAAGAGATGGCGTTTGACAACTTTAAAGTTTTATTCACGTCCTACAAGTTGTTGCTCTCCAGCCTCTTTGCCCTGTTGAATTTTGATATTGCATGTTAATAATAAGAAAATATAGCCGGTACTTATTGGATTATGCTTTACATTATTTAAAATTTGTTAAAATTCATATTCCGAGTTTATTCCTTACAAATAACCAGACACTACATGAGGTCTAAAATAATCCATAACAAATTGGTTTAATTTACCATTTTACCAGTTATTTAGTATAGTAGTATATGGGTTTGGGTAGTTCCCAAACACATATCTCGTTATACTGTTATATGTATATTAACGTTTAATGAAAATCTGCAATCTATTTGCAAATTTTAATTTGGATCGATTTTAGAATCTAGGTTGCAGATTATCATACTTTCTTGATGTGTTTTTATAGTTGCAGTTGCCTATACCTTAAATCTTTAAAACACCAGTCACAAACAATCTATAATATCAAGCGATAAGCCAGCGACGGCAGTCGACGCGTTCGTGTCAAATCTACGAATATTAATGTTGGCAATAACCGTTAGAGGCCGCCAATAGGCATTCTCACGGCGCGCCCGGTCACAGCTGTGCATTGCTAATTTGTCACATTTACCAATTTACCAATGTCCCGAATGAAGACATCGATTTCTACATCCACCTTAGACTTAATCTAGCTATTAGTTACCTTAATATATTCATTTGTCTATTTGTGACAAAACTGATCAAAAAAGGAAAGAATTAGAAGATTATTATTTTTACTAAGACAACGTGATTTGAAGACGTGACATAAGCACTACTTAAAATATTACTATTCATATTTCAAGAGTGAGGTTCTGTGAAGTATAATGGCGAGTGTATTATGAGTAACCTGTAAAATGAATTATTAAAAATTGCGAAAATCAAAACAGTCTAGGTTGTCAAGCCATTTTGTGTGGATGCTTGATAATATTACAAATAAATTTCAAAAAATGCTTCATAAATTCTCTATAAAATTTAATGATTTTTAATAAATCGTTCAAAAACTACGTACATCTATGTACAGATTTCACGTGTGAGTTAACCAGACTCAACGTGTCTGTGTCCCTTTCACAGTCTAAACAATATGACCACCTGAATTATTGAGTTTTGAAATCATTAAATCCAATATCCATGTATTATCCAAAATGTTTATCACTTAACATTGCGACAGTTAAACTATTCAAATATCAAACGTTTCTATAATAACTATAAATTTTATTGCCTACATTGACTTCCAACACTACTAATTCTATCAGAGTATTACGATTAGAGATGACAAACTTAATGTTCCGGTTGATATGTTCTGTCAATGCATCTATTTAAAGTGATTTAGTACGCCCAATGCTGTCGTTAAAGTTTAATAACTACCTAACAATTATAGGTAGTAAAATGTTATGTTCTGTCTAATTTATATCACCATAAACATTTACCACCTATAGCATCGATATAAATAAATATATTTATAACTAAGATTGTCAATCTAGGTCGAGGAGCGGGCGGCGAACAGGCGGACCGCGGCCCGTATCGGGACTGTGGAAGATCGAAACTCGAAATTACAAATATTTTTAATTTCGAGTTTCCCAAGTACCCCAGGATATAACTAACCTTTATATAATACGTTTAAAAGCACCTTATGTTGTTCATGTATCTCGACACAAAAATTCAACTGTATCCGAAACTCACCTAAACAACTTGCCGATCGAGGTATTTAATATATCAATAGTATGATTTATTACATACGTACAAACATTTTCTGATATTACACAAAATCATGTATTTGCTGAACACCAAAGGATATGTGGCCTGCACCTTTAGTAACTTAATACTTGGTATGTTTGATAAGTCTGGGAGATCTCATCTTCTCAATTTCTGCTTTTAAGCACCTGGCCAAAACTTGACGGTTGGAAAACACTAAATTGTTTTCACAAATTATTTCCAAGGTTCATTGCCATCCACATACGCATACAAGCCTCGGGATGTTCACTAACGACTTATGGTGTAGATTAATTATTTCAAAATCGGTCCTTAGTCGTAAGGAACTAAAATCGACATTAAACTGCAAATGGCCATTAATACAGATCGGCGTAGGAGTTAGGTGATAAAATTTTATGTTGGAATTTATTACGGCGAACGCAATTCGACACAGATTTTCATTAATACGGTCCTGTGTTTAGATAGTGTTCTAGTAATTGGCCTTTCACACGCAACTCATAGAGGGCGCCTTTAACAACTCGCCGTAGCAAGACCTTGTCTCGTGAATTGCGGATCTAACTTCAAAATTTTAATGACAATTAAATATATAAGAGAAATAAATTGTACAAAAAAAAACAATTACTTCTTTTATATTTATAAATAAGAAACTACGATTAAGGTTGTCCAACATAATTTAACCATAGCCAATTTGTTCAAAGCGACATGGACTGTGCTCTGTGTTTATAGTCGCTTCAGTAATATTGTCATCAGAGATTCAATTTAAACATTGTTACATCGTACAGCATTCTAAATAAAGCCCCGTAGTTATCCGCTGTTCATTTTTATATTGAACGCTTCACTAACTTTGACAAGTCGCTAAGTAAATTATCCCAAATTAATCATAGTTATATCGAAATTATTAATAGTCATATTAACACCATATTTACAAATAACATCTACTTGAATATGAACTCTCAATTTCTATTAACTTGTGGGAGGAACCATAACGATCAATACCAAAAATCGAAAGTCCTTGGTGCGCTAAGTCGTAGCTCACAACAAAAAGTCTTTATAAAGCGTTACATCTGATATTTGGGCAACAATAGAGCTCACTGTGTCATGCTGTGCCCACATAACCTCTAATGGCGTACTCGCAGCTCATTTGACAGTCGCTGTCATAGTTCAAGGCCCGACAGACCATTTGTGTCGACCGATTGTTGCTTAAAAATAACAATTATGACTTATTATTCAATTATAGATAAATTTAATAACGTGTGACTTAATAAAAGCGAAGTATGTTTATGTTACGCGGTACTCAATGACGCAGGTGGTCAATTATATAATGTAATCGATGTTTGTAAATGTCATACATAGACTGAATTTGAAGACGATTGAACGATTGACCTTGACCGTGTATTTACCTTTTGACAATACATGTCAAGTACAAGTAATAACAATAGGTATTCTGATGCGTGTGGCGCGTCTTAAAATATTTCCCGCGTTTTCAGGATTGTGAAGATAAGACGATCAGGATTGGCAGCAGTGGCTACTGAGATTTTGCAAAACGGCTTGCAATGAATTAAGGTATCTAAGTATTCTTCATCTTATTCTTAATTCCTAGATGTTTATTAGAAAAAGATAAGAGTTATTATAAAATTCGGATTGTACTTCTCTATCTAAATGGCAATAGAAGTTCCTAAATTTAAAAAAAATATAATAATTGTGAAATCTGGTTTATTGCATCACTGTAACACTGTCAACACCATATTGACGGTCGGTATTCCATATTGTATACACTTTTCGCATAGACCTCCATAAACAATAGAATATAAATTTACAAATTAAGACGACTTAAGACACGGGATGATTCTGCTTTTCTCTGAGGAACGAGCAAGTGGTTCTTTGATAATCGAGCGCTACCATTGGTTATCTCCAACAAACAAATAAATTGCAGATGCCTTGCCTACCTTAAGTGGGCCGAAGATAGGAAAAATATGTTTCCTTTTCCTATCCATCTCTTTCGCCGTCATATCCTCTTCCTCTTCCCTTCCTTTTTAGAAAAGAATGGGAAAGGAAAGAGGACTGGAATCCGGCCTATTCGATGTTGTCGCTGCAGGCTCTACCACTATTAACTGAGTAGTGGTGCTAACATTTTTTTAAATAAAAATTATCGACTAGCTTTCTATAGACTAGCTTTCTTCCAAACTATATATATTTATGTGTGTATTTTTGGTTTAAGTGTGCACATCATTAGAGTGACTTACTAAAAATCTTTATGATAGCGATTACACGGTGCCCTATCAACAACACCCGGAGGCGGTGACACCGCTGACCGACACAATTACGACAGATTGTGCCTCTCGGACACAAACAATATGTTATTCGTGAGCTCTATCGTTTTTTTCTTGTCCAATTCACGTTTGTCGTGATGTGTGTCCAAATTACTATCGTGTATTATGAGATTCCGCGTTATTTGCTATAATGTGGCACAATGTTTCGAAATATTCGGCGTTACGTTTTGTACGTAAGACAAATTCAGGTTACCTAATTGCATTCGATTTATTTTTTTCGTTCATGTTGTCATGTGTGGGAGTACTGTTATTGTTTTATGCTAAATACATTTCTATTATATCAGGGACTGCTCAGTAATTAAACGTTGATTATCGATTTGAGGGTAGACAAGTCAAATCCTGGTGAGATTGTATAAACAATTTGATATTCATTTCAATATTATGACTTATATTTAATGTAATCATAGTACTCATGAATGAGGATCGAAGAAGGTTATTTACCTCTAACCAATGAATTGCAATAAAGAAATTATTACAGGCAGAAGCATAATTTTATTTTACTCAGCAAACTTCCCAACGATGATAAGTCAACGCCACAAATCACATGTAATCAAACAAAACAAATTTAACACCTCAGTATATTATCATTGTAAGTAACATCTTAGTAACTTAAAAAATAGGCTTTTTATCAGTTAACTGCAATACTCCAAACAGTTACAGTATTCTCCTTTCACTAAGCTTGGTATGATCTGAATTTGACTGGGAACCAATTTGAAATCTAATATTTGTGAATAACAACGGACAACACACATCTGACATTCGACCGTTGTTGTTAGTCATCTCCTAGTTCGAGCTTTGGGTTATTCGAAAGTTCTAGCAATAATGTTATCCATAAAAAGGATACTTTCCACATAAAGAATATCAATACTAGCTGGTGACCGCGGCTTCGCACGCATTTGTTCTCATTTTCCACGCTGGAAATTTTTGTAAGATGCTTCCGCGTTATAATAACTTCAAATTATACATGAAACATTACCATGGTAACCGATATTAATTGTTAATAAATAAATAAATTAAAGGCTTTATAACAATATGTTTGCAAATTTGCATGATCATCATCATGACCGGTTGAGTCAAAACAAACAAACAAACTCACGTTCGCATTTATAATATTAGTGAAAGGATTAGGATAATGAACATGTTTAGCGCAAACCGAGATCTAGTGTTTAACTAGCGATATATTTGTTAATTTGTTAGTGTTTCGTCGGAGGTATCGGGGCATCTGAGACTCGTTTGCACAATGCGCTGAGTCAGCCGACTGTGGGCACCGGCGTTGCGACACAACGCCACTTGACTCGACCGTGTCAACACGCCTACGGTACAGCTCCGTCACTCTGTATCGACTACAATGATAATAAATAATAGTTTAGTCGCAATCGATCTTAATGAAGTTTACCTGAGGTCACAAGTCGAGCATTATTTTATAATAAATTGCCATTTCGTTCACTTTAACGGACGAATAACGCTTTCGATTTTCCATATAGTAACTATCCTTTTTCATCCCTTTTATAGATTTAATTTCCAAACATAATTTATTAGTGCCCATCTAGGAAAGGTGTTTGTTTGCATTTCGCGTTCTTAAGTGAATAGTGATTCCGGTCACTTCCTTCACCGAGCAAAACGCTGAAGTATATTTTTGTTCTATCTGCCGGTTGTCTGAGAAGCCCTGGTACTTCTTGCCTTTGCCATTTTTGCGGTTTTAATATATACCTGACGAGGAGTAATAACATTATGTACGAAAATGCGACGGAGATATGTTTTGTAATACATACAAACAAAATGCGACGGTTTCATTTAACGATTATTTTAAGACATTACATTTTAATTTGTGCGGCTTACTTCTTCGTGACTCTATTTATTAATAATTGTTAAAGTAAGCGTACTTACACAATAAAGTGAATGTAATGTAAGATGTAAATGGAAGATAAGACACTAAATAGTTTTATAATAAATCCAAACTTAGTTACAGAGATAAGACGTATGCCGCCTCCTTTTACGTTGAATCTACATCCGTTGCAAGTCTCGAATTAATGGAGAGCGGTTCGAAGTTAGTCTGTGACCTAACTTTTGTCACAGACTAACTTCGAACAGATGTTAGAATTTAGTCGCCATGTAAAAATATTTTCAAATAGCTTCCATTAACATGGTAAGCTATTAATATCAACTCGATCTCTCTAATATAAGTAAGTGTGATATTAAGAAATATCAGCCTAAGTAATCATAATAATGAAATAATTAACGGATCGCGGATGGTCACTCTTATTTTAGTTTACGGGAATAAAGATATCCCGTTTTTTTTGGGGACAGTTACGTGGTTATACTCACTACAACCCCCTGGCCATCCCCAAGTGTGAAAGGCAGCCATGCACTGAGCTTGCGCGCAACCTTGGTGAGCAGTCGGCCGTTGCACTTTTCCAGTGCTACGCCAACACAGGGCCACGCCATGTTACCGTCTTCCTGGGACCCTTTGCAAGGCGATGAGAGGCCTCAGGATCCCACTATTCACAGTGGACCGTTCAGAAGTGAAGTAGCGATGTGCTTAACTTGAAGAACAGAAAACCATAGAGGTAAACACATCGATTAAAGTTATTTCTAATTAGATTAAATTGATTTTGGCCTCTTAACTACATAAACTGAGGCATATCACATAAGCACTGAACTGTTGTTACCTAAATGTATAATTTAAAGATATAATTATTATTCAAAATAACAGACTTCGTTTAAACTTGTTCTACTGATTACATATACTCTACGATCACCGACGTACACAACAAAGCTGTGCCTAACATTAACTGTGACAACTGAATAGATGTCTGTATTAAGCCGCGTCAAATCTAATTGAAAACTTTACAATCTAAACGCCAATACTACGGTTATATTAACAGAATGCCTGATTAGCGCGTTTAAAAGACTACCGTTTTGGTACCTAATTATTCATACGCTTAAACATGTCCGGAACTTTTAAATTGTATGATAATACCATTTAAAATATTCAAATATGCTACTCATTTTCTTCATTAAGATATAACTTATTAATTAAAATTAAAAAAAATCTACATTGTGGAACTTAACTCCTAATGTTATTATAATTAGTAGCTATTCAAATACGGCGACATAATAATTATGTTTTTTTTTAATCTTCATCCAATCTAGAGGCATTTAAAAATGAACTTAAAAGTCACAATTGTCTCTTATCACATAATTTTAAGCCAGGTTTTTTCCATATTACTTTTGTAGATCAATATATTTATCAATCCTAGTTCTATTTTGTTCTAGAGACTTGAAATTTTGCACAAGGATTTCTGTTATTACGTAACGAGCATTAAGAGGGGATTTTTCTAAAATGATCACCTAAAAGTCTTCTCTAAAGTACGGGATGAATATTTGTGGGGATAAATAATTTTAGTCGAATGTAGGTTGACCTCAGATCTGAGGTCATATGATATACCTGAGATGATAAGTTCAATCATATCACATACAGTTCAGATTAGCCAAGACAATTGTTGGTTAAGTTAAACTGCACGGTGCGCGAAACCGCGGGGCTCAGCTTGTGTTTTACATAATTCGTGACACCAGTATTTAGTTGACGACTAAAGATCTTACTTCACTTTCTCTAATTTGTACTCAGATGAAGTCGCATCGGTTGCATCATTACGACAGTAAGGGGTATTTATAAATAAATTGGACACATAACGTAACTCATAATATGGAGACTTAAATTGATAGAAACATATGATTAACTTTCACCATGTGGGATAAATGGGTGTTTGACGACAACTTTTACGACGTATTAAACCGAATCTAGACAGCCTCACTCATTGGGAATATACTTATTTAATAGAAAAATGTCTATTTGAAATAAAAGTAATAATAATTAATAGTTAAAACTAAAGAAGACGTGCTAATCTCTCTATTACAGTTTTTAACTTGGTGACGTTATTCTGAGGTGAAGCTAATAGTGTTAAAAAGGTGTGTTAATGCGTACATATATGTGAAAGAAAAACTGTATTGTATATAGTGAAAACGTTAGATAAATTAACATTACATCATCATCATTATCAGCTAATGGATCTCCAGATAAGCCTCATCCAACAGTCACCACAAAGAACCAGTGGATACCCCTGCCAGAACGTCAGTCTAACTCGTTGGAGGCTTGTCGATCCAACACGATGTTACACTGTGAACTTGAAATCATAAGTCTTGATACAAAATTTATAAACGAATTATTATTACATTCAAAACGACTTCACCCAGTCTACAAACAACGTAGAGAAATAACATCGTATTGTAAATGTATTGCAAGTCGCGGTGGACTAGGTGACACTAATGAGTCACGATCGGTTATTTAAATTCAGCTTTCGAATGCTCAGGAAGTGTTAACAGTTTGTCGTTTATATATTAATATTCAGATACATTAAATACTTAACCGATCCCTGCCTCCATGTTAGTGTTGGCAGAACACATAATTATTAATTTAATTAACAGATAATAGTGTGAATTCACTTTGTTTATAAGTGGGCCTGAGAAGAAGAGAGTCCACGAAAACATTAGGTAAATTGCTAGTTACCTATAACGATCGTCGTTAGCCATACATATACCCAACTACTAGACGGTATGGTAACGAATGTAACTAACTCAGTTAGATTCGTTACCAGCCTTAAAAGGGAAAATCGGTGTAGATAGAAATAATAGAAGAAAAGCAAGTTTTAGACTCCTTGTACATCTCTCGTTGGAACAAGCACAAAGATGTAAGTACTTCATCACCGGTGTCATCACCCATGCCGGTGTTATTTTTATGTTGCAGGTGTTTACCCGGCCGATCAAGCCAAGCAACAGTTTCTGCCGTGAGTTGTCTATCACTGTTCTGGGCTTGTTCTGGAAGTTTTGCGACTAATCCGGGTCTAAAGTAGTATGCAATGCAATGTATTATTTAAATACGAAACAATAGATTTTTTTAATAGAAGAAGGTGGCAAACGAGTAAGTGACCGCTACCGTAGGAATCCACAACAAGCCAATGAGTTGCACATGCGATGACCCCTTCCCTTTCCCCTCTTCTGTCCATTACCTTAATGGATAGACAGGAAAAGAATACTTGCTTTTCCTATCTATCCCCTTCCTCATCAAATCTTAATCCCCTTCCAATCCTCTCTTTATTAGAAATAGATGAGAATCGGAGGAGAACCGGAATTGGGCCTTCTACACGACCTGATGAAAGCCAGACGTGAAACCCTTGTCTTGGTATTTTGCTTTGCTTAGCTTTGCTGCTGTGGGTTCTACCACTGCTCAATAAAATATTTCTATCATCTATAAATAAATATGCGCTCACGCCCGTAGCCCAGAGGGGTAGGCAGAGACCGCGGATTTCCATTTGGCACGATCCTGGCACACCTCTCTCACTTCTTCTACATTCATACATCTACGCATACATGCTCGTCGGTCATGGGTGCTCCTTATATGTATATAGATACAAAATATTACAATTAAACATTTCCTGTGACAAGATTATTGTAAACATTATAATGAATATAAATGACAAATCAAATTAAAAACGAATTTAAAAAATAAAAGTTGCAAAGCAACAAAATTCACTGTAGATGACTCATTTGGTAGCAAAAACGCGTTTATATTTTTT
>JWHW01059814.1:544696-568725 GCA_000931545.1 Papilio glaucus
GTATGTGTAATCATTGTTGCACCAGCTAAGTGTAAAGTAAAAGTTTGTAAAAGTAAACATATATTACCATATGTAATATGATATTTGCTTTCTTTTCAATGTCCATCTCTTGCAACACAAACTTTTCGCTATACAGATCCGCAAGTATCTAAGATGTATTTAGACGGGCCGCTTGGCGTGGTTAGTAAGATGCTTGCTTTTCCCGCCACAGGTCGTGGGTTCGATTCCCACCCAGGACATATGCGGGCATGAAAATGTCTGTACTGAGTCTGGGTGTAATTATCTAGTTAAGTATGTACCTATTTACTAAAAGAAAAGTAGTATATGTAGTATATCAGTTATCTGGTTTCCATAGTACCAAGCTCTGCTTAAATTGGGATCAGATGGCCGTGTGTGAATAATGTACCAGAATATTATATCTTAAGTAGGGCCTAAATTACAAGAAACAATAATCAAGCCTAATAATTGTTGCCGTAGACCTGTTCGTAGAAGAATCTACTGTCTAGAAAACCTGCGCTAGTACAACCCGAAATCACTGTTCAACGGTTAATTTAGACCATTTGAATTACTATTATTGTTCAACAGTGGTAGAGCCCGCAACTACAAAATCTGTTGTACGAATGGACCGGCTCGACCGGTGAAATACCACGACCTCACAGAAAACAGGCGTGAAGTAGAAGTACTCTGCGTTTCGTCTGATGAGTGAGGTGCCGGAGGCCTAATTTCAGTCCTCTTCCCCTTCGCACCCTTTCCTCATAAGGATAGTATGGGAACGGGAAGAGGATTGGACGGGGAGGGGGTTAACGGGGAAAAGGAAATATCCTTATTCCTGTCTATGTTCTTCTCTGTCCATTAAAGGTAGGCAATGCATCTGCAACACATTTGCTTGTTGCGGATGTCCATGGGTAGCGTTCACTAAATATCTGGTGATCCGCTTGCTCGTTTGCCATCTGCTTACATAAAAAAAAAACTTTTATTAGAAAACTGTTTAAATATTCAACTAGTAAAGTCTCATCATAGCCGCCACAGACTAAATTTCAATTCATATTTGACACATAGTTTTGATTAAATTTTGATAAAGGACTTTAAGCATAGAATTCTTTCGCATAAAGTTTAAATTACTCAAACCAGTCCCGAAAAGCAAGATGGTTTCGTCTCAGATTTTCGTGTAAGTCATTTGTCAAGTATAGGGGTCAAAGGGTGTGATTCGTCTTATGTTAATCAAACTACGGACAGATGTGAGGATGATCAATTATAGTCAAGTAAGTCGCATACAAGACTCCACTTCAACTGTCGATCAATATCATAAAAGAACAAGCAATAATATTAATTATTTTCAACATACATAAATACATGAAACCATACATTTTTTATTGTAAATAAAATACTAATATTTATATTAACCATTCCAAGTTTGTACTAGGACATGGTTCACAATAATACACGAACCCACGACCTCATGTTTCGCAGTCTATTGGCCCTTAACCATTAGGCTATTGGCGCTTCATGAAAAATACTTCAGTGACCGCTGTCAAATATTGACATTTCCATCACAATGTTCACGGTAAACAGCTCACCTGGTCAGCCCTTAAGACCCGCCATCTAACAATCAGTGTAGCTACATACGGTTGTGTTGCCCGCGGTAGTTAAAATAAAAAGTAAAAAAATAGAAAAAGCAGAGAAGAAGAGGATGGAGAATATTGAGGCCTGCAACAACTCTCACACGTGGAGTTTTCGAGCAATGCTGCCGATTGTACCATCAGTGCTGCCACTCTTGTAATTTTTTGCAACATGCTTATTTGAATTTGGAACAGTTTAGACGAACATTTTTCATTTATTTGTCTTGTATTCAATTTTGATTTTTATCGTTAAGGCACAAGAGTTTATTTTTGTTAATCATTTATTTATTTATTTTTAAACAATTGTCGTGCCTTCCCACCGTGTTTTTTTAATAGTACTTAAATCGTACAACATATAATTGCCTGTCCACAAAAGTACGATTCAATTAACCGTCGAGAGACAATGACTTAGGCGGTAAATTGGAACCGCACGTTTCTAAATAATTGATAGGAAGCCATTACGTGGTCCTAATTGACAGGCAATAAAGGAATCGAGCGAACGTATTAACTCATTCCTCTAAACTATGTAAAACGTGACGACAGCGCATGATATCCAGTAGAAATCACATCCGAGTCATGAGTCGACGCGGTATGCGCAATTAACCACCTGACCAACATTTGCACTGAGTTTTATATATGTATATGAACATATATATGCATACAGCACTGTGAACTTGTACTTATAAATCTTTTAAAAGAAAAAATTGACTGACTGACATATCAACTCAGGCCAAACTACTGTGCCTAGGGACTTGAATTTTGGAACAGAGATTTCTGTTATTACGAAGGTGAGCACTATAATTATTTTTCATAATTTATCCCCTAAAGGTCTAAATTAGGGGATGAAGGTTTGTATGGAGTAATATTTATCAAATGCAAGTTGACCCTAGATTTATATGATCAGCCATATAGAATATATAGGGTTCAGCTTAGCCTGGACATGTCGGCTAAATTAAATTGCACGGCGGGAGAAACCGCGGTGCACAGCCAGTATCATTATAATATATAGGAGATATACTTCCAAATTTTAAAGAACTAAAAGATCAAGCATTATTTTCTACGTCTAAAGTTAAATCGAAATCAAATAGCTTTATGTGGCGTTAGTTAGCAAACGACAGACAAGTTAGTAAACTTGACGCTATGTAAATTACTTAATGACAGCCTACAAGGTGTTGACGTTGTAAACCATCTGTCTTATGCTATAATCATAGAAAAGTTGCGAACTCAATTATTTATTGATTTCAAATGAATACCAATGGTTGCCTATTAGAATAAATTTAAATTCATAAGGCTTGTTATACATTAGTAACGTAAGTGTGTAATCTTTTTTGATGTAGGAAGCATCCAGGCATAGTGTTTCGGGAACCTTGAAAAGCTGAATGAAAAGAAAGATGTCTCTTTTTTTTAATTTACCTTTTAGACAAATGTATAATGCATAAGAGTACCTTTTACCGACGAGCACGAATGCTTGGATGTATGTGTGTATACAGTTATAGAATACTAGCTATGCCCGCGACTCCGTCCGCTTAAAATAGTGACATTGGGCAGCATTTTTAACTTTTTAGGCCAACCCTTTTTTCGAATTAAAACGCCTATGTCCTTTCTCAGGGTCTAAACTATGTCTGTACCAAATTTCATTTAAATCGGCTTAGTAGTTTAAGCGTGAAAGCGTGACAGACAGACAGACTAACTTTCGCATTCATAATATCAGTAGAGATGTAGTAATTTACGATTCTTATTTATTGTACTTATAATTATTAAAATATCTATAAATCTGTATTTTTGTATTCCATTATCCGTTAGAGGTCACGGGACTACAAGTAGGTCATATAACTACAAATAATAAAGAATATAATAATCCGTGCGATTAGCAATGCGAAGAATTCCCATTCAAGTTGTACGTATTGCAGCGTTCGGAGTAATTGTTGATGTGTATAGTAATTACAGCTGCAAGTTAGTCATTAGTTTCGTGATTTTAGTCATGTTGAGATGACGTAGGCGATCGCCCGATCGTGTGATAATAGCCGGCGAGTCGTGAACGTCTCATAGCGATACTTTTGCATGGATACCCGATGGTATTGTGACTAATCGGCCGCACGTTTCCATTGAATTATGTGCTTATTGAGACGGCATAAGGTCTTACTATCGAATAAAATATATTGTTTGTATGATATTAGGTAGAATTTATTTTTGACAACTAAAAATTTGGAGTAATTCAATATATTGTTTCCTATACATCGGACACTATTGTGAAAGATTTTTACGAAAGAAAGTGGCAAACGAGCAAGCCGTTAACCTGATGTTAAGTGACTGCTACCCATATGCATTCGCACCAAGCAAATGAGTAGCAGATGTGACCTTTAATGGACAGACGAGAGGAAAAATAGGAAAAAGGATATTTCTTTATCCTGCCCAGTTCCCATCCTATCCATTGTAGGAAACGATGGGAAGGGAAAAGGATTAACACTGGGCACCTCACTCATCAGACGAAACGCAGACTCTACCACTGTTAAGCATGATTGTCACTGTAAAAAAATGTCAATACCCGACCATAATTTTTACTAAAAACAAGAATTGTATGTATAAATTAACTTTTTCAAATACCATCGATTAACTGATGACGTGTAACAATGAACACTTGTACAACGAGCCGATACGTACGGCGAGGCTGCGCATCTCTGAGAACCGGCAGGACAGCGAGCATCAGACGCGTTATTGCCTGTCACACGCATAGCAATTACTCGCGGCAACTGTGACACACGGCTTAATACCCCCTGATACTACACCCATCATATGCATGTCGCAACGACTTTTTTATACGGTTCTTTGCTTGTTCACGATACGAGCGAAGATTGTTGAAATTTTAATGACAAAAAGTAACTTCTTATCACTTTTTATATATAACATAAAAATGACTCCAGTGGTTAAGAAGGAACTTTATTTTGATAAAGCGTTCCTTTACTCTAGATATGAAACATACAACAAACACCTATCTAAAATTATCAAAACAATACATTGGTTTCCATTACTTCGCTAAAGCGTTAATGTTCCTCACATACGAGTATACATTCTAATTTTACAAAATCCAATGCAAAATATGTACAAGCGTAATAACCTGTCATAATTGTAATTACAACATGTTTATAACGGTGACATCAGATTTATTCCGTTTATCGCGTTATAATTCGAATAATGACGTTGAATTAAATTACAATATTTATTGCTTTAATTCTGATTATTACAATAATTGCAAATAGATATTACAAATAGCAACGCGTCAGAAAACAAATTTCTGATTAACAATCACCTTTGCCTTTATTGCCTTTGGGATAAGGGGCCTAAGTGATCAACGACGGACATGAAAACATAACAGTAAGAACTGTACGATTATAACAACATATGATCTGAGTATTATATATTTCAATCACAAATACCTTTTATACGTAGTAGTCACAAGAGACAATACTCAAATCCAGTACATTTTTAAAAACCTGATAATGAAAGTTTATGTATACAAGGTATAATAAAAAGACGAAGATCTTTACGATTTAAACGCTACGATGACCAAAAATATTAATATTACTTGTTAGGTTAGGACTTGCCGTTACGAATTATAAAGAAATAAATGTGCTACAACTAATTATTAGCACTCGAAGTTTAATCTAAAATGGTTATACTTACCTAGCTGTCGTCTAAACTGTCGTAACTAACACACACAAAATCTCAGTACACAACGAGACGCAAACGCAACAACAACGAAGGAAATCGAGGAACTGTCAAATGTCAAATTATTTTTTTAATAAAGATTTTATGGCCTGAATGTCAAAATAAAACGAATCAAACGACTGAGTTATGTAACAACATGCTGCATGAATTATTTATTTAATTATTATGCTATTTTTATTAGTCTGTATTATATAAAGATTTATTCGTTTTATACAGAGTCTAATAATTAACTGCTGGCTTACTTCTATAAAGTGTAAAATAATATATAAAACTCAGGAACAGAGTTGAATAAAGTCAAGTAACAGAGTGTAAAATGGAACGTAGTTAAAAAGTGTAGTTGAGATGTGTTCAAAACATTGTAATATGTTTACATTTGACGTAGAATAAGCATGAAAAAATGATTTAAAAAAATCCTGAGTTTCTATTAACATTGTGATAGTCGTAATAAATTTATAAATAAGCTGAATTTAAATGTATTTATTTCATTTCATTTCTATACATACTTAGTCAGATAAAAACTGGGCGTGGTTCTTTACTTCTTTCAAACAATCTAGGATAATCTTATAAAGATTTCCAGTCAGTTGTTTATTGCTGATTGCATAATTTTATTTTATTTATATATACACTTGGAACACCAAAGTAATTGCATTAGCATGGTCGGTCTTCGAAAAAGTTCACTTCATTTCTTAAAATCCTTATTAAAGAATTATATTAATTTATAAAAGAAGCTCAATAACAGTGCAATACTTCTACACTATAAATGGATAAACGCATAAATGTAATCTGTCACCAATAACGCCAACAAAAACAATTTCTTAAAGTTGGCAAACTAGACTATATAAATAAAAGGGTTTGTACAGATAGAGTTAAATAAATCAATGTCGAACACCTCCCCTATATCTCGCGTCACTGAATAAAATACGTGTCTTTGAAATATCTCCGTATTATCGCGATCCATTGCGGCTTCCCTTTTCTATATACAGTAGGTTTCACAGCATGCAGCATGCGCCGTCGATTGCAACGTTAAATTCAAAGTAAAGCTTTGAATTCTTCGAATAAAAAACTACAATTCTGACGTAACATGGAAGCGAGAACTCTGCTATCTATATTTTTAGTAACTTTTGCGATAGATGAATCCTTGAGAACTATTCTATACGATATTAACGCCGTGTCATATTTAGAAATACTGTCTACTCGTTATAGGTTAAGAATAGTTTATTCGTTTTATTTGAGACTATTTAAGAACAATTAGACTGGAGTCAAAGTCGTGTGAAATATTTTGACGCCACATATTTTCAAAAACACGCTGTATAACTACCATGGACACTATGCCAAATAGGTAGTACACTGGACAGAAACAAAAAGTGTTAAATCTTCGGCGTCCGCGATTACAGGCGGACGGACGAACGCATAAATTATGTATGGCGTTGGACCGGCTAGGATGCATATCAGATTCACCCCTTACCTTACCCTTGGATAAAAATTGATCCCCGCTTTGATTGCAAAAAAAGTTTTCCAACATATGTCCTAAAAGGTCAAAAGCAAGTAATAGGACAGATTTCAATACCAGCACTGCATATAATGACGAATCCGGATGTAATTATATTTGAATATTTTCACATAAAAATAAAGGAATGTAAAGAACAATTCGGAAGTCCTTAAGATTTTAAGCATTTGAATACACATTATACCTAAAGCTTCTGGACCAATGAGTCGGTAAATCGATAAACACATAAAATTTATAGGAAAACGTTCCAAAGTAGTCACATCCGACATAACTTGACTGTCATAATTAAAGTTATTTAAGCAAAAAAATAAATATTCTTAATAACGATAATTCATAAACAGATTTAACGCTCGGTCTTACCCTAAGTAATCAGCGAAACGTAAGCTAAATACTCGAACTCTATCGGCTATTGTGAACGACTTTTTGACAGTGCTTGAGTTACCCAGTAGGTAGCCCTGGGTAACTCTAGCACCATCCATCATATGCTGTATGAAGTAACCAGCTCTGAAAAGTATTCTGTATTTCTATGTATCGTCTGGTTACCAAGTTGTTCTTCCACCTACCATCTTTAATTTTTAACTTGTTCACGAGAATTTTAACATACTATAGCTACATATATACATACAACCATTAGTTTTAATATGTTCAAACAATTTAAAACGTTACTATCCCACTCTATCCAGACTAAAATAGGCTAGTAACTAACAACTAAATTTCTAAACACATAAAATCTGTCCAACTCACGATAAGCGCGCGTGGGGTTAGCGTAGATCATAGCCTAAAACAACAAGACACGGCCGCGGACATAATTTCTCCTGTACTCGGCAACGTGTCAATAAATTCTTCGAATCGTTTGTTTCTCTTGGTTTTCCATTAGACGGTTAAAAATAGTTTATAAATACATCGGTGAGTCGTGTGTCGGCCGGGTACGTCACTACAGCGCCGGGAAGACATCTTCATTTCAATGAACACCAAACGATAGCGTGCAGAATTAGACAAAAAATCAGCTAAAGACATAAGTGTTCGATGCAAAAATAATTTGATCGTAACTCAAGCTTTTTTAATTACAAAAGAAAACATCATATTAAAGAGAACTATCATAACCCAATCAAAAGACTTCTCATCGTTAAAAGTAAATATGTTTTTTTTTTAATATAGAGGAATGTGCAGACGAGCAAGCGATTCGCCCTACGTTAAGTGACCGGTACCCATAGACATCTTCAAAAAGCGAATGAGTTGCAAATGATTCCCGTCCTCTGTCCATTAAAGGTAGGCAGCACCTTTAATGGACAGAAGACGGGAGACATAGAAAAAAAATATATTTTCTTTTCCTGTCCATCCCCTGCCCCATCAAATCCTTTGCAAGGGGCATCCTTCCCTTATTATAAAAGGATAGGAAAATATGTTACTTATAATTTTTTCCTTTCAGCTTGACTTCTTCAAAAGAAACCCGTACTGATCTCATTCTAAAGACCCACGACTTGGAGCTCCTGGTCTGTAGAATCTCTCCTCCTCTGTCTATAAACTCCTCCATAAATGTATCTTAACATCTCTACTACATCTTATGCTTTTTTAACCACTGTCGTACCACAACAACCACAAACAATTCTCATCCAGCAATATCCAATCCTATTGAAAGTTCTGTATTGGAAACATGTTTAAAATAATATTTTTGAACATGTTTCCAACAAATATACAACCAACCTTTAAGAAACAAGTACGGTCTATTCCTGAAAGACTCCAAATCGTGTTGGTTTAGAAATACCGCTGGAACTTACACTTACAGAAATTCCTTATTTCTGTAAATTGGAAAATTGCTCGAGAACCCTACGATCGTGGAATGCCAGCCACCACGATGATCTGAGTATAAATCAATAAATATATATGTATCTTTGAATCAACATATTTTTGTAGCTAGCTGCCAAATTTTATAATGTAAAAATGTATTGAGTATTTTATGAGTCGAAGAAGTCGCGGGCCGATGTCGAGTGGCAACGCAGGCGTCACGTATCGCCACGCGCCGCACTTGGCTCGCGCTCAAATTGATATTGGATTTATTTTCAATTTTAACGCGCCCTCCTTAACAGCACAGACTACCTTTCAATATTAGAGACTCCAATTTTTAATACACAGGAGTGATTGCCAGTGGTCGAATTTACAGTACAACAATAACTTAATTTCATTCATTAAAAATTGAACGTAAAAATGAATGTCTTATTTAATTTAATTAGGTGTATTTGTAACACATATAAACATAAATGTCTCCTTAACGGAACACATTAAATATTCAACACTTTAAACACACGCTTGAGCCCAATATTATTTAAAATGTTCGTTTCATGAATTAATATATAAATAGAAACTTCTTTCTAAAGAGACAAATGTTGGGAAACGACAAGAGCATTTTATAAAAACAGTAATAATAAGGGAAGAGAGGAAGACCAAGACAAGAAGAATTTACATTATTTCAACAAGTCAAGTGAGCTGGGACGACGGAAGGACTAAAAAGTTCTTGATATAATTATTATTATTAATGTTTTCGCGGGTATGTATTTATGTATGTATGTTGCATTGACCTCCTGCAGCCTAAACGGCTTGACGTTGAAGGTGAAGAGTGAAGTGTTTTGTATTCTTCTCCGCAGTGAAATACGGTACAGCTAGTAGGGCTTATTATTTTTTTTTATTAATTATTGCTTGTTATAATAAAAAAATAATATAAAATATATAGATGTCTGATATTAGAGAACTTCGTTGTTAGCTCATCTGTCTAAAATTGACATTAATACAGATTTATTGGTAATTAAACAATTTATGATAATAAAAAATATAGATTTATAGGTCAAAAACAAATATATAGGGCACAAATTAAATTGCGAACAAAGGGAAGGTGACAATAACATATTTAGGTAATTTTTAAAAGATGGCGGCGTACTGCAGACGTCCTCTATCCCACAGCGAGGAATTTGAACTATAAAGGAAAGAAAGAATGATGAACGTTCACACAAGTCCTGCGATCAAAAACACATACATCTTAGTTCTAAGGTCGATACATTTTTGATCGAAGCACAATAAAAATTGGTGAAAAGTTAAGACGACTTAACTTTTCTTTCCTTCTGATAATGTATATATTAACGCCCCTTAAAGATTATACGGACGCAGTAGCATATTTTCTCGGTCAACTTCACTATGTATATATGTGAATATAAATAACATATAAAATGTTGTAGCAAGACTAGATCGCTGCCTCTGTTGGTAGCGCACCTGTAAAGTTGACAGTGAACAGGCGCCACCGCGGATACAAACGTCAAAGGCTATTTCTGTCGCGAGTGCGGCGCGCCGGT
This sequence comes from Papilio glaucus, assembly GCA_000931545.1. Lineage (NCBI taxonomy): Eukaryota > Metazoa > Arthropoda > Insecta > Lepidoptera > Papilionidae > Papilio > Papilio glaucus. The sequence goes on from JWHW01059814.1 coordinate 554,890, forward strand.
ACACCGCTACACCGCAACGCCTGCCCCCCACTATCATTGAAACCATGCCATGTCTCACCCCTATCTAGAGATGGACCTATATAACATATATATATATCATTCATATGTCAAAGAAGTATATAAAAAAATGTTCTATTCTTTCTTGTCTTACAAGTAAAAAAATGCAATGAAAATATTTTTCCCTTACTTATCGCAACCTTTATATTGATCATTGCATTTCGACATGGCCATTTTTTTCGGAGGTATAAAATTAGATATACCATCCCATTTACACCAGATTGTGTCCTCGCAGTTGTATGTTGAAACTCTCAAAGTTTCTATATTCAGAATTAAAATTCTGAAGGTTCACATCTTATGAGTGACACGAATTAATGTGAAATACTTGCTTTTTATTATTACTGTGACACAAAACAAAAACTAGATAACTATTATTCAATTTTAACATACTTTCTTTGTTCCTATTTCATTATCTAACTTTTATTACTATTAAACATTCACGCCCGTAACCCAGATTGATAGTTGTCCCAATCCTGGCATACCTCCCACCAACTACCTATTCATATTTTAATGTATAACACAAATATGATTTTAATAATATTTCTTTTTTGTTTTTTTTTTATATCTCAATAGAGAAAAGTACGAAAACCAATTCTATATTAAATATCAATTGTCCCATCCCTAATGACTACAGCGTTTGTCCTGTAAACAAGTGGCGAATGTTTTTCTATCGGCTCTAAAACGTCTTCTGGAATAAAGAGTACCGCATTCCGGACGCATCTAACCGTGGGTTTCCACTGGCTGGGTAAAATCGTGTCGCGATACAAGGTTTCTCTCTATCTTTCTCTCTGAAACAACTGAGATGACAATATGTTTTATGTTAATGTTTTCGGCAGTGTAAACCCACAGCAACCGAGGCTTAGTTATGTAGCCATATATATCTACAATAATCATGTCTAATAGAAATCAAAATAACTAAACATCTAGTAATTTATACATAACGGTTTTAGAAGTAATTTACTGAAAACATTACAATAATAATAATTTTGTATTTTTTTTAACCAAGTACAAATATTAAATAAAGTTAAAAAATTAATTTTGTCTAGTTTCTTTACATGATCATAATATTTTTAGCATAGGGTTCGCGCTCATTTAGTAATCCAACTAAGATTTTGAAAAAAGTATTTTACTACAATATTTATATGATGGATTCGAACGCAGATCTCTTTATTTTTTAAAATATAACTACCCGAGCACGCTAGAAATCCGAAAAGATCAAAAACAACACCGAGTCGATAACTAGTCCACATTAAAAGCAAGTTAATAACCGCAGAGGTACAAAAAGCGTGACAGAAAAAGCGTCAATCACGAGGCTCAATAGAGATGTTATCGTGCGGGCGCGGGGCCGCGAGACAGATCGCGACAGATACCTGTGACAAACCACTGCCGCTTCTAGTAGATTGATAGCTCTGCTTGACGTCGTTTTTTGTGACAACTTTTAAAAAAAAACACTATGTTTTTAATTGTCTTTGGGCTTGGTCAACAAAGATTCGTATATCAGGAAATATTATACAGGAGGTCTGAAAAGTGCGCAATGACAGAGAATTGAGGAGAAAGAGGTTAGCGTTATACGGGGGAATAAAGGGCATATAACAAGGTAATGAGATGAGTAAGTGGATGGTTGTAAGAGTAGAGGAAGACCAAAGAAAGTATGGATGGATTGTGTGAAAGATGATACGACTAAGGATGGAAATTCAGATATGACAGCTGATAAAGGAATATGATATATATGGATGATACAGAATAGTATGTACTGTGCCAACCCCATGTAGGTCGTAAAAGGGCAGGGAGATGATGTAATTTTAATGAAAATTGTCTAAACTCAAATCAAATTTGAGAAATTGTATGACGTTTGAATAAAAAATTTAACCTTTAAATTAAAATTAGTGTGTTCGTGAAAAGGACCCGTATCGGACCACTATGTTAGGTACAGACACACACAGTCACGTCGTCCGTTACGTTATAGTCAACAATCCAAATGACACAGCCTCTCACTTTCACGACATAAATTTAGTCACTCTTTTTTCCTTTACCCCCTTAACATATATTTAATTTTCTGTAGAGACATACGAGTAATATGGAATCTTTATTAAATACATAATCTTCATCTGCTGATGTAGTGTTTTATATCTTTTTTGCTTTTCTATATTTACAAATGTAATGCCATATGAACGAGTACAAATTGTAAGCATAGATTAGGAACGCACAGCGTTAGAAAACATTTGAGCATGAGAATACGGGCGGGCGTGCGTGCCTTATTGTGTTTTAAAAATGTGGTAAAATTTTATATATATAGATCGTTATTTATAGTTTTGCGAGTTTGTCACGTTTACATTATATTTGTTTGTTGGTCTTATCAAATTTAACTGATAAAATGACAAAGAGATTACTTTCATTAAAATTAGACGTTGCCTATCATTCAGTAAGGTAAGCTTCGGTGATTTCGGCATATTGAAAAGATGAATGAAGAGAAAGTAAGAAGACAAATTTATGTAGCAAAAGCGAGTTGCAATGTTCGCAGGAGAACTTACAGCTATCAGATTAGTGGCATATTAAAGAAAGGCATAAGGAGTGCCTATAACCGATGAGCATGTATACGCCTAGATGTAGAAGAAGCGAGAGAAGTGTGCCAGGATCGTGCCAATTGATATTCGTAATCTCTGTATACCCCTCTTGGTTATAGGCGTGAGTGCATATTTATTTGAGCTTTAACATGTAGATATTACGGATGGTAAACTACAGAGCTCTCGTGGCGAATTACACGAATTTGAGATGGACGAATTATAGGTTATATCATCTTAATCAACTACTAGAATGTTTATTTGGATCTAATCGATCTAAAGATTGTTAACTGTACAAAATTATACTGATAATTAAGTATTAGATTATTGTTTATTTTTCTGGTTTGTATGAGGCATTTCGACCACAAACCTGTAAAACCCGAATCGAAACCTATACAATAGGTCTTGACAACAGAGTTAACAAACTTATTAACCATCTCTTACTCTACAAAATTGTTCCGGACGATATTTTGTGCAACAAGCGCAACCCAAAACAAAATGCAACATTTACATGAAAAATATAGTCTTATAAAATTGTGCACTGAATACAATGTAACGTGATGCCACTTTAAAAAGCCATGTTACAAAGTCGTCGCGTCCAAACAACAGTGAGACAGACCTATTTGTGTTAGGTTATCACTTGTCACATTACCGCCCCCCCGTGAAGCGAATTTTCATGCAAAATTCAACGAAGACCGCCCGAGACAACCCCGACAGGCGGAAACGATACTTTTGACGTATGCACCGTCTATTGCGGTTGCGATATTATGCGTATCTTTTTTTAAATCCAATGTCATTTCCACAGAGTATTAATATTTTGTCGGGAGAGTAGAATGGCGCGAGAAATTCAAATGTGACAAGACAGACAGTCGTACACTATGACGATTATGATTTGATAGAGTGGGTAATTTAAAATATTATTTTAAACTATCGTTAACCCACATTAAACAGTTAGTCTTGTTCAATATGGTGTTTCATTACACGGTGGCAGGGGTGTTTAACACGATCGAATTTAGTTGACCGTGTCCGGCCGAAAGTTGTGAAACTGACAATGATTGTCGACCTTCACGAAAAATGTAAGCAGCAAATGGTATGAAAATTCAAATTTAAATTACCTAATTAATTCATTTATAAATGTTATAAATTTGATAAATATAATTTAAGTATTCTGACAACTTACCAAATACATTAAGAATTGGGTATGTTAGAGGAAGAAAAGTAAAATTTATGAAGAAAATCTGTTGTTAAGCCTGCACCTGCACTAAATAATAGTGGTGTTACTGTTGCTAGGGTTATGTGTATTGTGACTTAGTCACTGTCAATCTTAGTAAACATGCTTTCAAAAAGGAGACAAAAACAATACAAAGAAAATATAAGCGTGAAATTTGAAATTATGTTGTTAAGATCATGATCAAGATTAAGAAATAAACTTAGAATCAAACGTGGGACTTACATCTACTTAAGACACAAATACTCCACAATATTATGATTACTTAAGTTTATAATTTCGCGTAAATTTTGATGTGAAATATCTAATGCAGCGGCAGATCGACTGTTGGCGTGGTAACATCTTCGCGCTATATGATATTACATACGTATGAAACATGTACAACGGTGTGGTGACACGTCGCCATTCCACGATGCATCAATTCTTAACTTTTGTATTAAATTAATATAAACGTCAATTAAATAATTGTTTTTAAAAAAACTCTATATATAATATTTGGTTGTCATATTTTTTTCTCTTTCATAAAACTATCTTTTCTGCCATATTATCTGCCAGGCATCCTACGATGTCTCACTTTTTGTAGGTTATATTTTTTTCCGATGCAATCCGATTTATTAATTGATATTTAAATGCATAAATGATTTTTCCTTTATTAAATGTATACGCTATATTTTACATATTTTGATAATTTTCACAAAGGCGCCGGTAGCTTGATAGTTCGTTATAAACTTGAATTAATTAAAATTTCAATTGCCAGTTATAATTTAAATTGCATTCATAAATTGTTGGTGACCAAATAGAACGGAATATTTTTCTTTGTTTCTTTCAATTAAGCTAAATTAGTGTTCGTAACCATCTCGGACTCGTAACTTAAAATACAATTAAGTTGTTGTCAAGAATTAACTTATCTTTAAAGGACACATTTAGCCCTGTTCCCATTTTAAGTGGCTTTGAATAAAAATGTTACCTTCATCCACATTCTAAAAAAAACACCTCGTATTTTAGTAGTTAAAAATGTCACTCGGGACCAGTCTAAAGCTCAACATAGTACAAGAGTCAAGACATATTTAACATCATAATAAACAGAAAATGAACACGTAAACGTATCATATTCTAATCCCTTTGTCTGTTGGCAAAATAATGCATGTAAATATATCCCGCATCGCGCCGACTCTGACGCCGTAAAAACCATGACGTCTGACGGCTGACGTCACAATTGTCTTTGATCACAACACGTGAATTATTCATACCGCTCCCCCGGGATCTCCCAACGCCCGACGGAACCACAACTCGTCTAAGTACACTTGATACGGTACGGCTAAAACTTCTATTAAATTCAAACGCCGATGGATTAATTGTTTCTTTTAGAAATCTTCGACACATAAGGTCATAAGTACGTATCCACTCGATAATAATATATTGTATATGATATTTCATTCGATCATTGTGAAGATATAATTGGATAATTCAATTTAACTAGTGATGTAGATAGAAGTCGATAATCGGCCTTCGAGTTGAGTCCCAATCCCAAATGTGGAACGCACCATGAAGCAGTGGCATCAGAATTTTGATTTGTATACATAGGGCCCAATAACTAGTATCTACTGGTAAAAAGTAAGTAGAAATCGAAAGTGCGACCGTAATTTAAGTATTTCCGGGCACAAATAACTAAGTAGTTATTGATAAAATTATAATTGTTTTTTTTTAAAGTATCCTAAAAATGTCTTAATGGAAATATTTCTTCATTTTAATGCAAATAAACAAAGACGTTTTTATATTTTTCGATTATAAAATATCAATACAGGAATTACATCTTAATAATTAAGACGAAGCTAAAGAGAAAACCGTCAGCCTCGCGGCGTAATTCCTTAAGCGGCCGCTCTGAAGTCCTTTGAGAATTTTTAAGGAGATTAAAAGAATCATTAGCTATTCTCACTTTGGAGTCGGAAGCGTTTGTAAGAGTTTGCGGGAGACACGAGAGATTAAAGCGCGCCCCGGGGCGGAGACTTGACTCGTAAAGCGCCACTGCACTGCACACTAAGTCTATCATCTTATTCTAACAGAATCCTAAGTTATAAATGCGAATGTGAGTTTGTTTGTTTGTTTGTTACGCTTTAAGCGACTCAACTCATCATCATAAAAAAATTGCACACGGATTGTCTCTGGAAAATGACATGGGATTATTACCTTTTACCCGAAAATAAAACTGTTCCCGAGGTACATCAAACCTTTGTTAACGATATCGGTTGCCATGGTAATGTGTGTGGTGACAATAATAACTTTTTGAAACATTATACCATATCATTCGAAGTTACGCGGAATCATCTTACAAAATTTTGTAAAATTAGCGTAGATAATGAGAAAAGAATGTGTACGAAGCCGCGGGCAGCAGCTAGCTTGTGTAAAATTCTTTAATAATATTTCAAGCGTATGTTTGTAATAATTTTAAGGTTATAATAATTTAGTAATATATTGGTATTGAAGTACTCTGTAATAAATCATTTTAATTTCACGTGGGACGTCCCCTGCCAATACTGTCACTCACATTGAAACATAAATTTGTCTTGTTACTCTCTTTTCACTCATCCTTTCAACAAGCCCAATCAACGAAGCATATATGAACCTTTCTCGATTCTCACCATAACAATCTTAAACTTAATTTGAAACAATATGTATAATTTCGTCAAAACGTCGAAAACATAAAGGCGAAAAACCGTATTATTAGTTTAATTTCAATGTGTAGTATTCGCGTATATATAAAAAATCATTATATAATATAAATAAAGCTTATATATTGATAAAAGTTATATTTATATTCTTGTATCTTTAATTTTTATACTAACATAAGATTTTAACGAAAACTGATTAACGAAAGTATGGAGCAAAATCGCGGTAAGCTGCGAGCAATATAATAATATCGAGTTTGTAAACCCTAAGTAACTTAAGGTTGTTAATTAATGTTTGACAAAGTACACAAAGAGGATGCAGGGCCTCGGGGCAGGAGTCTGAAGACGCTCCGCCACACTGGCTGGAACGCGAAAAATTATAACGCGGTTATTAACGACGAAATTAGAATAAGCCATATACATCAAAAATTAACAAATTTCAGCCTAATTGTACAAACCCTAATTAATTATATGTGTATCTAAACCTTCCTCATGAATCATCGTATAAAAATCCATTCATTTTTTTAGTTTATTACTTATTCAAAGGTACTTTTTTATAATATGTAGTGAAAATTTATACTCTGTCTTTCTCTTCAGCCGAAGGTCGTCCACTGCTGGACGTAGGCCTTCCTTTATTGATCGTCACAAAGATCTGTCCTCTCAGTAGACTTCCGCAACCTGGACAAGATCATCGGTCCATATTGTGGAAGGACTGCCTATACTGCGTCGACCTAAACGTGGTCACCATTCCAGTACTTTTCGGACCCATCGGCCATCGGTTCTGCAAGCAATGTGTCCGGCCCATTGCCACTTAAGGTTTGCTCTTCGGGTTTTGTCGGCTGCTTCAGTTCTACTGCGGATCACATCATTTCTGACACGATCTAGCAGAGAAAGTCCAAGCATTGCCCACTTCAATAATTAGGCTTCGTCCGGGTATATTGAATTATGTTGATCCGATATCTACCAAACTTCACAGGATCACCCCGAAAAAGTCAATCAGAACATTTCCTGAAAATTTCATAGTTTTCTATCGAGCCGTTTCAGAGTCTAAAGGGAACAAACATACACACATCGCCTTTTATTTATTATTTATTTACTTACTACTTTTCTATAATATTTTATTTATAGTTATTTTTTGGGGCTTAGAAAGCTGTAGGTGAATTTTCACTTAGTTAACTTAATAATATGGAAATAATCTTTCAGTTATTTTAAAGCAAATTGAAACAATAAACAGCTGTTTAAATCGGAATCAGGAGGCATATCAAATTCCGGCGGGCGCGGTAGCGGCGGGGGATCAGAGCAAAGGGACTAACCGCACAGTTTGTCAAACCCTAATTAATAAACTAAACGCTCCCGAGACGGAAATACGCAAACTAAGTCGACCCGCCTCGGGCTCTGTCTGTCTGTAAGACATTGTTCACTATAACAATTTCAACTCGTAGCATAATCCTAAACATACTTCAATATAATAATAGAACGTATTGTAGCGTAATGTTTTGGCACTACCTTATTATTATAAAATTTTAAGATAGTTCCAAAACATTACGGTACTTTCTAATATCGATCTTAGGACTATAAATTATTATAATTTAATTAAACATTTCTTAAAAAAGTCATTGTACTATTTTTTTATTTACGCTCAACTCACGACCGTGTAATTCGGTGTAAGCGCCGACAAGTTTCGGACCTGACGGAGGTCCTTCTTCAGGGTGCGTGGCCTTAGTTCACGGTGGACGAAGTACGCTATCGTGAGTTAGGCCGTTTATTTGATTAATTATTTGGAATGAATATTATAAGACATAAGAAATAATCAAACCAATAGTATCCGATAGTTAGATAAGATTTAGTTAATAATGTCTCATTCAAGTATTAATAATTTTAAATTGAATTAACAATTTTGAAGCGCGTATAGCGTAATGGTTAAGGTCAGAGATTCCCAAAAATAAGCGACTATTAAGGGGCTTAAAACATAAGAAGTGAGCGACCGAGCCAACAGCCGGACATTCGCTGAATGGTGGCTGAACCGCAGGGTTGCCCTTAGGACACTAGTTTGAGGCTTTATCTACCGCTTTTCAAAGACAACCAAGAGGTGGGCCACACCCAATATTGTTTTTTTTTGTTTGATGAGTTAGCCCAGTCTACTTTAGGCAACCACTGATTTAGATTATAGAAACAGAAGATCGAGGGTTCGAATTTTTGGGAATCGTCCCCCAAACTTACTCATAATGGATAAAAAAAAAATATTTAGCCAGCCTTACGTCCCTCAATGAATTTTACAGGAAAGCTTTACCTTACCTGCTCGTCTGGGTTAGATGCATCGATCTTTCTGTATCTTTTAGAATGTCCTTCACAGATGGCCACTTGCATTATAAAGTCATAAACGTCAACAGTATATGTATCAAATTAATCAACATTGTTTCTTTTAAAATGCCCCGGGGATTTGTTTAATAAATAATCGGCTTCTTGATGTTGATTAACGATCGCTTTGCTTGTAATCAAAATAAACGCTAACCTAAAAGCCATTGCCGCGCCAAAGACGAAAAATAAATGACTTTTTGAATCCTTCAAGGCGTTTTGTCAAATCTAACAGCGTGTTATTAAATGTGAAAATAAAATGGCGGCTGATAGTACGCCTAAAACTTGATGGTGTCATAATAGCGGCAATTTTTTACATGACCTCGGAGTGGGAAATAAGAATTAGCGTCGTACGTCGCCCTATTATTAAATCATAACAGGTCTGGGGCCCGCAATTAGTTAAGTTCTCACGGCAGGATGACCGGCTCCACAGTTTACAAATCTTTGCATTTGGTTTATTTAAAAAAAAAACAAGTGCTGGCGGAATTTAACATTTTATACGGTCACCTATATAATTTGTGCTATGTTATATGCTGCTCCGATTTTAACAATTATATTATTTATATTTAAAAAACATAGATTTTGATTTTGTACCTATATGTTTTTAATTTAATTTTAGTCTATTGTTTTAGACAATTGACGAATGTTATGGGCTTCAATAACTATTTAGAAAAGAAACGTAGTAGTATTAAAAAAAATAGCGATAACACAATAGAGCATTTAGCTCTACGACATTACGTTCGGGTTCAGGATCCATGTGACTATGATATGTATGACTTCAGCTCTACACCAGAATGTACATACCACTGGCGGAATGGATACGGGACGTATTTGAATTCTTTGTTTTGAATTCTCACCAATGACCAACTAAAAGACGTTCCCATTGCACAGATTATGTACGGATCAAGACTCATTCTCTGTCACCAAATAAATATGTATATGTATCCAAATAATAGCCTAATGGATATGGGTACGGGCTGCGAATCATGCACAACATGGCCGTGGGTTAAATCCGCCATTCGTCTATTGTCGTGAACCAAAATAGCTTGGTTGGGAATGACTAAAATAAATAATTAGTAATTTCTTTCAATAGTCTACCAATATTTCACATACATGGCCGAGGAGGGTTGGCGTCAGGCAGGTGGCCGACCGTAAACTATTACACTATAGACTACGGTCGTACTGTGACAACCCTGAAGGAGGGAAAGGGCAGGGAGAAGAAGAATAAAAACAAGATTAAACTCGGTATAGTGGATATCGCTATCAATGGATATCTTTCCATTCATTGAGACTAGATTGGTTAATGTTATTATTTATGAAACAGGTACAAAATGTAATGCAAGAGATGAGACATCATCGATTGTTTATTTTAATGCGTTAACTCGCAGTAACTGATTTAAATAATTCATTCATCATTACAAAACTACAGTTCATGAAAGTAACATATATTTTTATTATATCTATGTTAGTACATATTTCTATTTCAGAGGGGCAGGTTTTCCTATTTCATTCCAGAGGGGTAGGTAGAAATATCCATTTGAGCCTGGCACACCTTTCTCAACACGTTTTCAATCATACGTACTTGGTTACGGCTCTTTATATCGCCTTTATTACGTCACTAATCTAATCGATATAAGTTAAGCCAACACATTTGCAACATCAATTTGTCTCTTCATCTGAACCACCGAAGCATACCTTTATCATTTCTAGTCTTAATATTTTATTTTAAGCCACGCTTTTCCTTTGCAACGCTATTTTTAATCCAGACATTCAGTCATCCTAGCATACTTCGCAAGGCTAGCGTCTTAACGGCATTACTATTACTATTTACGGTTGACTTGCAGAGAATGCCATCAGCCATTAAGTCCGCCGTTTGTAACATCATCAACATTAAGTTTTTTTTACAAAGAAATTAAAATGTACCAGGGCGACATCGGCGACGAGGAGCTGCATATTTAAAATAATATGTTTTAATAATTATGCAAATAGTAACGTTTTGTTTTATTACGATCGTAATATTTTATAATTATCTAATTTATTATTAATAATTTTTAATTGAATTCAGCCACTGATTATTGCTACCTACTTTAATATTGATGTGACATTTATGTTCGATAGCAAGTTTTATGTAGGCTTGCTAGAAGACGAAGTAGAGCACGTTTATAAATAAATCGTGTTTAAAAACTTTATAATTAAATTGGAAAAATAATTATTTTATTCGATTATGAATTTATTGATGTTTATATTACAACTAAAGTCGAGGGAAAAAGACCACTGGGTCGATCACCTACCCGCTGGTCCGACCAAGCAAAATCCATATTGGAAATCGATATCCCGAACTCGAGTCAAGCCGAGGGTAGAGTAGAGTGTAGGCAGCTTGTTGACAACTCATTGAAGGCACTACAACACAAGCACGATCTTCAGTAATGAAGTGTAGGGAGAAGAAGATATACATACATCTGTTCTCTTATATGTGAACTTAATGAATACCTTGGACATTAAGTACACATATATATATGAACAGATGTATATATGGAATTTGACTTATTGGTTTCTAATAAAAAATACGAATATATAACATCCATATGAGAAATTTTTTTTTATAAGAATATAATTATGTACTGACATATATAAAAGTAAGAAAAACGTCAGGAATATCAATATAAATAATAATTGTAATTACATTGACAATAGTGTAGTTGTAACGGGGAGGTTGACTAGGACTTATTTGTATCGATATCGTGCGAATCATGTGTTTTTCTTAGGCTGTAGGTTATATAAATTAAGTATTTATTTTATATTTTAGTAGTAATACTATTTCATGTTTATGTTAATTATTATTAGTAAGTTTAATATAAACAGCGTAGCGTAAAGAACGGAGCAAAAAAGACAGATGCGCCGTTCCACTTGAACAAGCCCCCAACACAGTGTTGTTAATGTTGTTAGTGAACTATAATTAGGTTATGTTACAATTCGGTACGACTTACCGAGACGTCGTCGTAAATAAAAAACAATGTTACGTATTTTTTCCTCAATGAGTTTATTGCGTCAGAACAATAAATGAAGCTGATCAGTTATAACGCTTACTTTCAACATCGATTACGAATACTCTACGCGACTCATACCGTACACCGCCGACTCTATTTAAATTTATAATATTGTATGTCCGTATTGCACTTCGGTTCACAAACACCCGAGCGGTGGCCATCCCTTTGTAACTTACAGTTCGTGGGATTCGATTACGATATATTTGTCTAGATATCACAAGAAAAAATACAAAACGAAATACGAAATAGAATAAACACAATTAATATTATTAACAATCAATTCAACGAGTGTCTATCGCGCCCCAGCTTCAGGGGGTGCCGCGTCACCAGGCGGAGCGCGGGGGGCGACCGCGTCATGACACCGGCACGTGGTGCTGGTACAGCTGCTCCTGTCGCTCGCACAGGGACGTCATCTTCTTGTATGATTCGGATGACTCCCGAAAAAGCAGCTTGGCGTCGTCCCGAGGTCTGGCGTGCGCCGCGTCCAGCCTGCCCGGGGATATGACCGGGGGCGACGACGCCGACAGCGGCGACATCGACTCCCTGGCCGACTGCGCCCCGGCGGGCGCGTACAGACCGCCCGGCTGCGGCGCTCCGTTACCCATCAGAAATTGGGCGGGAAAAAATCCTCGCTCACCCAGCTGCGGGAAAAACCCCGCCTGGAGGGCGCTCAAATTCCGACTGTAGAACTTCATCGTCTCCGTGACGTAGCTCGGCAGCTGCGGGGACTCGTCGCCGCCGTACCTAAGACTCTCGAGCGTCGACGCGAGACCTTTTATATCTGCGTACAATTTATTGAGGAGTTCCGCGTTGACCTCGAAGGCGGGCCTTTGCTCCCGCGAGTCGGGCGGACCCGTCGACAGCAATCGTCTATGTAAGTCGACGTTGGAACTGTGCCTGTCTCGACTTCTCCGAGAAGGGAATGCGGCATCGCAGCCGTTAACGTCGCAGGGGTGGAGCAGTTTTAAATGATCGCTCCTGTAGTGCATTCGCAAAGTGAAGTGATTCTGAAAAATTTTACCGCAAGCCGTGCACCGATCAGGATTCTCGTCGTCGATCGGTATTTCGAGATCATTGACGTCCGTTTGGTCGTCGGTGAGATCGCTGGTAGGCGACGGTGACCGTGCCCTGGCGAGGCGGTCCTCCAGAGCGTGCAAGTCGCTGCCGCTGTCGCTCGGCGTGTACAGGTCGGAGCGCAGCCGCAGCCCCTCACGCACCACGCTCGGTGCACTCGACTCGTCGTCCGACTCGCTCTCGGCCTTCACTCGCGTCACCGTTTCCGTGTCCACAGCCTCCTCACCGTTCTGAAATGGCTCCCATTTTTCGGGCTTTTGTTTCTTGAGCGACAGAGGTTCCTCCTCCGCTCGACTCGAGCCGGGTGTCGAAATATTTCTAAATAAATCACTGTTATATTCCTCATCGGAAACACTGTACTCGACTGTGTTTTGTGAACACCGCGTGGGATTGCCGCTCTTTCTCTTTCGTTTGTTAGGGACGAACGTCGACTTATCGTCGACGACGGTGGGTTCGATTCGGCCGCTGGGTTCCGACTGCAAGGTTGGCTCGGCATGCTCACGTCTTTTATTTACACTCAAGTCTTCGGGTTCATCGTCGTAGTTCAATCTGTCCATCGCCGAAGGTTTGATATCGGGTGTCTCTTCTTTTTCTTGGTTTTCGTTAGAGGTACATTCATTATTTTCACTTTGTATGTGTATACAATCGTCCTCGCGTGGCAGTGGAGGTTTAAGGCCATCGAACATATGACGCGAGGGCTCCTGTGGGGATGGTATCTTTCTATACATTTTCTCTATTTCACTGAAGTTACGGAGGTCGTCAAGTGGCACTCGTGGAGGTAACGGCGTAGGTCCTTGTGGCCCAGCAAGCGGAGGCGGTAACCTGGCGGCCAGCTCGGGCGGCAGCAG
>JWHW01059814.1:568875-588003 GCA_000931545.1 Papilio glaucus
GGGTGGGAGGAGCGTGCGCTGGGCGGAGCGGATCGATGCGCAGTGGGGACAAGCGACACTCGCCCGCCGGCCGACCGCTGTAAACATAAGACAACTAAAACATCACGTTACGTAACTACACACCGCTCTCCGGCAGAGCTGCAGCACACACACGGCCTGCCACGGTCGCCAGCTAATGTCGCACTCATGTTAAGTACGAACTACATAGGTATTCCACATACTCCACGCTACTCGTATCCACGGCAAGAGCTCGGGCATAAACTTCTGAGCAAAGTAACGGGCGTAAACTTCGATATTAAACCTCCTAGGAGATACCTCCTTTGCCATACATTTTGCATATGAAGTAAAGCATTCGTGCTCTAAATCTCTGCTTACTTTCTTACTTAAATTCCATTGTATCTATGAACACACATGAACTTACAAATAATTCTAATTAGTACCTATTATTATTTTAAATATACATACCTATAGGTACTCTAAGACGTTATAATAGGTATCTGTAGCTTTTAAAAAATTCCCATTCAACTGTTAAAATGATTAACAAAATTATTAAAAAGTCAATTAACAGTTAATACGAAACTAAAAATCACTAAAAACCAACAAAAGAACAATTTTTATTAAATTTGTTGCATATAAGACAAAGATTCAGAACGCGATTGGGAGACATCGCCCGAATATTGTACTTACAAAAGGCGTTAAAGCACATATAGGTTGGTGAGAGAATAGAAAATAATACTTAGCCATTACTAGACAAGCCTACGTCTAGCTTTGAATTAGTCGTATGTGACGTGACGTATATTAGCTTAACTTTATTGTATAAAAACATAATACTCTAGCTATTCCTGTTCTGTCATTAGTGGTAACTAAGAATCCAAGTAATAAGCAGGAGTTTTGCTGACTGTCTGTAAAATCTACTGCATTCGACGACTACTCTCCCGGTAACTCTATATAAGCTAATCTATCATCTTACTTTTATATAATATAAAATAAGAAACTGCAGTCAGTCAGTATATCAACGCACAGCTCAAACTATTGGATCTAGAGACTTCTAAAGTTTGCACAGAGATTTCTATTATTACGTAGGCGAAAATTAATTAAAAAAAATCTAAATTCATCCCCTAACGGTCTAAGGTAGGGGATGAAAGTTTGAATGGTGAAGATACTGGTTAGAAGCTTGGCCGGGTCCCTATTTTGTAGATAAAGGCACATATCGAGGGTCAATATTGATTGTGAGAAAAAAAACTATATTCAATACATATTTTATATGATATTAGTATTCTACTCGCACGAATACAAAGACGCTCAACTGTGTGTTTGGCTATTCCTACGTAATGCGTGATATCTGCCGCAATAATGCCCAATGAATGTGGCACCAAACACGATAAACACAGCCCTGAACACAAAATAAACATTATGTATGTATACAAATAAAATATTTTGTGAAATAACTGTTTTACTTTGTATTTGTATTGATGTACTCGTAAGCAATTAACCCACGTTGTAATACGGCACAATTGTACCAATATTGATGTTTGTGAGTGAGGCTTATGCTCGGTTTCTGACAGCTTTGTCAAATTTTATTTCGACAGACACTCCTGTAAATTGGAAAGTCATGTCAAATCGATTTCAGTTTCTTTTTTTTTTTCTTTATTTATTCGGGACTTTTGTCTTAAAGGACATGTCAGTCCCATTGTTCCTTATACTAACTTATGCACTAACATTTTAGTTTCTAAAATCGAATCGGACATTTGACAGTTATATAGCTAGTTTTCCGTTGATCGGTCTTGACTTGTTAGTCCACCAGCGGACTGCGCTGATAGATAGACGAGACAACAATTTTTGGAACTATTTTTTATGGAAGTATGTAAAGGAGTTTAACCGATGTCTAGCGACCACCGCTACCCTTCAATATTCGCTACTAGATGACTTATAAATGGGTTACCAGCGTGGGGGGGGCTAAAATTTAACCAGCATCATTACACTTATAGGCCATGATAATGTATGACATGACAACCTATTCATGTTTATATAGTTCTATTTTACTATCCATCGGATCCATTTTTTTTCTTTTGGGATAAACGCTCATGATCATTTAACAATCATATTTAGTAAACTTAATTAGGATGTCCACCGTTGGTCAACAAAAAAAGGTGTTGGTTTGACAAAATAAAATCTACGACAGAATGAAATTCTTTCAAAGATATTCTCAGGTGAAAAATAAATATTGATATCTCTGTCTAATTATGATAGAAAACAAATCGCGTAGCGATTTATTAATAAATAGTTAAATAAAAAATAATAACACAACGAAATACCTCATCACGATTGACATAAATCTTTATGTATTTCGACAGCAGATGTAAAATAGCTGCTACAACGAATGGACTCACAAATATTTCAAAACAACGTATTTATGTCGGTCTGACGCGTTGCTGTCTTATTTTGTGTGATTTATTAAGAAAACTGTTCCTAAGTGTATGTACCGCTACTACTAACGCCATCTATGAACAGTTTAAGGAATAGTTCTTTGTGATGTTAATGTAACGTATAATACGAGTGTAATAAGATTATAACTTAAAATTCTGTGATATACATGAGTCTAAGAAGTTATTTTTTTCAGTAGACCGATGTTAGGTCTTAGTTTATCGGGATACTATGCGACTAATTTCGCATCGCGTCGCATCGCATAGAATTACAGCGTTTGTCGCATACCTAGAACAACAGGTTTTACTTACAAATTTCCTTTTTACGAAAAATTTAAACTGATTAAAAAATTTCTGCATACATTTGTATAGCTCGGTATATGGTATCTATGTTTGTATTTATTATGATTTTTATTTATTTTCCAGATATATTATAATTCTGTAAACTAAGATAAGCACAGGACGCCACATCGCCATTGTGGATGCATTCTATACTTACATTTAGTCTTATAAAAGGCAAAAAGCTTTCTAGTGAATAAGAGAGACTGAGTTCTAGTTATACAAGGCGTAGCTATGACCTAGATTTACTTTATAGATGAGGTTAAAAAGAAACTTAGACGGTTCTTTATTTACTTTGAGATAATATTGTTTGCGAAAGTGTACAGGGAAGTTATAATTTATTTTCCTTAAGGCGCCTTTGTCCATTGAACACAGTTCATTTACACACCATTACTTTCATAACAGTAGGCTTAACAACATTTTTCATTCACTAATAAATTCATTTAGCTAGTGGACCATCATTGCTTCGATTCCGGGGTGGGTTTATATCAAAGTGTAGACAACTTTTGGGTGATATTGTGGAACTATGACATCAAGCATTTTTAGTGGTGATCATCGGTTAACGACTCGTGAATCTTTTCATTGTTTTTTTTTCTTATAAATCAAATAAAAACAAATAAACCAACTAAAAGTACTTTAAAATATTTTACAAACATTTGAGCGTTTAAAAACTCATTACATATTAATAAACGAGTTTGAAAGCGGCTTGTCTTCTAAATCAAAGTTATTTGTTGTCCATACGACCTCAACCTTCGAACCTCAAGTTCGGTCTGTATGTGGAGTTGAATCATTCACAGAGATCGTTTATGACGGGCAAAGTAAACATTTTAAAAGCCCTAAAACCGCGAACAAATGTTTCCACTACAAAGTGTAACCACTACACACTCGCCTCACTACTGTTTTTTCTATTCACAAAAGTGTTTTATCATGACCACATCCAAGCTATCTTTAAAAGGAATGTGATTTTTTAAAGTAGCTAAACTATTAAAGTATCTAATCATACACCACATTAAATAATTTTGTTTCTACTTTTTTCTAACCAATCTATTCACAGAGTAGGCCCTTACATCATTGAAAATTCAAATATATGAAACGTGATGAAATCTAATTATTACAATTAATTCAATATGTTAATTTGGTTACATCAAAACTAAGTAGGTAGGTAATACTTTTTTTTTTTACGTCAGCAATGAATTGTTGATAATTTCTATGAAACAAGAATTCCTTAAAAAAATCATCGAAATTAAAACATAATATGATCGTATCAACCATTATGACCAGTCGTAATATATGGATAAGATTGTTGGGCGGTAAAATGGATGGATGAAAATCATTCGCATTTGATTTTTGGAATACGAATACTGAGATGTGTGAGGTAACACGAATAAGGTACGAAACGAGTATAGGAGAAGTATGAAAGTATTCTAGTAAGTTTGATAAATCGAGGAGCAATAGGTTAGCATGCTATGTGCAAGTTATGAAGAGAGAAGAATGGCATGTGATAAGGAGAGTTTTAGATATGCATATGGAGGGCATTCGTTGATAAGCAGTGAAACGATGGATGGATGGCATGAGCAAGAAAGGAGTGACTGCTGAGAAGACGGTTGATAGAAAGGTACGGAAGAATAAAATGTGTTGTGGCGACCCCACCTAAAGTTAGAACAGTTTTTTTTTAATGTCCTTTAGGTGTAAGCTTACTTCAGTTTGTTATTTTACAAGTTTTTTTAACGTTCGTAAAGGTCATTGTAGTCTCGATAACCTAAAATAACGCTAATCTCTCGACATATGTAACTGAGAGGTTTGTTATGTCTAAACAAAAAAAATATACCTTGGGTAATGTTAAACACTTCAAGTAAGACCGGAATTTTCTTTTGAACTGAATATTAACAGCACAAGTTTGAGTGTGGACGTGGTATTTATGGGAAATCAACTTTGATCTGTCCGCGTGTCGAAGTCGACTGGGATGTGCGTGAAATTAATGAACCAGATTGTATAGAGATGATGTCTGACAGGCCGTGGCTCTTATCAAGTCTTAGTTCCGATCGGTAGGCGGTCGATAAACACTAGGCAATAAATACATTTTTAAATTTTGTATGAGATACTTTTAGGAATTAATTTTAATATAATCATATACATAGAGGAGTAAACAGACAGAACTCCCATCTCGCTTCTACGTCAACAAATCTATACATAATGTTTTTAAATACAAAAGAATAATATCCGTGTCAATAGGAAATAATCAGAAATTATTGATTTATACTAAATAGTGGACTGCTGTTCAACAGTTTCTTGATTTCGAGAACTCTTCTTGTCTTCTCTTCTTTAAAATGTCATTGATGTGGTTGAGCTTTGATCGAAATTTTGACAAGATTCTTTAAATACTTCGTATCTATACAGCTTACCAAAACAAAACTGTAGTAAACATCTAATGTTGATACCACACGATAGACTATTTTTTATGACAACGCGGTCATTCAAGTCCAATAGGTAGTGTATTAAATTAATCATCCGCCGCCATCTACCATGTTATGTTTTGAACATGTGTTAAATTCATTTTTGGCCGGAATATTGTGTAGCTTCAATCAAAGCATCAAAAAAAAACAGTCGAAAGACTGTCGTTGTCATCCCATGAGATTGTTTTTGTATACAAGTCGCCCAAACTATCCGCGGTATGAACTTCGAACCGTTGACCGCTTAGAAACAACCGACAATAAAAAAAAAGTTTAAACCGTGTTGTACATATATTTCGACGGCATTGCAACATTCTAAGATCGTTCCCCGAGCGCTCTCATAATAAACTGCGCGAATGTCTGCGGCGGGTCGTTCGCTGTCGATTCTGTTCGATGTCGTATCACACCTTATAAACGTTCCCGATTATTCCCGTTCCGTGGAAACAGTTACAATTACTCGACTATCGTTCTTCGGTCGGACGGAGTAAACACAATTTTTTATCGTGTGGTCCAAGTTGTATTCATTCAATTTAAATACATAAAATACGTCTCCACGACTTTTAACGCTGTCCACTTTTATTGACCCTATTCATTATTTCGAACTTATAATTATACAACGAAAGTGTCAATTCAAAAATAATCTTGAACAAATCTTTATAGGTTACAGCTAAGAATCGATCACAACAGCTTTAGGGTAGATAAAACCGCATCAAACCGGTTCAGCTCGGTAACTCCGATACGAGAGTCTTAACATTGCTCTTTTTGAGTCGGAGATCAAAAATAAACATTTTTAAGGTTATCGGGAACACGAAGGTTTGACATAATTAGATTTTCTACAAGCGAAGAAAACTTTTTTTATTCTTACATTATGCGGGGTCGCAAACTACGACCGTTGTCCATATTGCATAGGTTTTTGATACAGTTTTTATCGGCTGGCCGCCTGCCTGACGCGAACCCTCGGGTGTAAATGATATAGTAACTTAATAAATAATAATCGATAATCAGTATTTATAACAACGTTTCTATGATCCGCTCTTCTCTTGAGACTTGACCACGTAAACAGTCACCCATATTATACTGTCCGTTTCGCGGCGTCTAATGTAAACACGCACTCTTTTTGTCCTAAGTGATCTGGCTCTGGTCAACGTTGATTTTTATATCAAATAAAGACCTATTCACATTCGTTCTTTACTCCAACGTATTTTATTCAAATTAATAAAATAAAAATTGTAAAACAAGCGCTCTCTCTTTAATGATCCTATCCTAATGTGGCTAAAAGTTATACAGCATTCAAAATCTTATATGAGATTTATAACCTCATCTGTTATTTGATCAGAACCTATATTATATGTCAGATAACATGTACATTGATGAGTCACAAGTTGGTTGCCGAGCTAAATCTAGGGCCAATACTGTTCAATCGAAATAACCAAATTAGGTTGAACCCTTCCGTAACATGCCGTTGGCTATGAATTGGATTAAATCGATAGATATTGAGGTCTTCAACCCCCTCTACTGTTGATATACCCCTTCTGTTACACCCTGTATAAGTTATGCAGCTGTATTGTTATGGAACAATAATAATTTATTTTTATTAACCATTATTTGTCTCAATATAAAAGTATTGAATAATATTTTAAAATAGGACTAAAAAGTCCTATTTTAAAATATTATTCACATATATTTATGGAACCATACAGTCAAACACGACAAAATGATGTTAGTAATCCGTAAATAAATTGAGTCGGTCATTGTGCAGGCTCTTTTACCCGAAACGCCCGACGTTATTTATTTTGAAGAGCGTCCGGATATTTGTTTGGATTAAAAATATTTCTGGCTACACTTGCACACGACACTGTACGAAGTATCGCCCTCCATAGCGGCCGGTACAGACGCGTGCCGCCTGTTAGCCGCAAATATAAGGCCGCGTGCACACCGAACGTTCGTCTTGGTCTGATAATTTCAGTTACAAGTTCGATCCCAAATACTTTATTAGCTGCAGTTTTTACTTGATTTACGTTTTTTTGTGATGAAAACAAACTTACATAGGGCACTTGAATTATCTTTTTTTTTTTAATAATGATCATATGCACAAAATCATCACTAATTAAGTAGACAAAGCGTACGCATTTAGTTTCATTAACAATACCGACCTTGTTCTCGTTTCTACTGCTCGAAGGTAACTAAACGAATATAATTTTGTAATTGCATTTGCTAGCATGTGATGCGTGATGCGTTCTTATTAGTGACCTACATTAAGTCACACTAATCATTTTTTTTTCGCCAAGTAACTTATTTATTTTCCAGCCAACTTACCGCTCTTCACTAAACTCACTAAGCCCTAGAACTATAAACCAGACAGTAATAGAAAACTGGACACACTTATGTCTTTTTGTAAAATTATTCCTACAAATATTATATCTTCCTGATATCTAAAGCAGTGGTGGCCTAGTGGTTTTGACCGCGACTAATGTACTGCAGGGCGCGGGTTCGAACGCAGACAGGCGCTTTACTTTGCGTAATTTATTTCATCACCACTGGTCCAAAAACTGTGAAAGAAAACATCATGAGGAAACCGGCATGTCTTTGAACCACCAAATTCAAAGACATGTGACATCTACCAACCCGCACTGGGCCAGCGTGGTGGGCCTGTGCCCCTGCAGTGGCGAAACATACAAAAAAGGCTGATTTATTATTTAATATATTATTATTATTGATATATGACCAATAATCTGTATTTACAACGTTATACGACAATAAAAATCAATACTATCGTAGTTAGCAATATCCTAAAGCAATATATCAATAAACATTTTCAATAAAACAAAATACCTACAAACATTTTAATTGCTCGAATATCGTTTCGATTGTGCTAAATGGAAATCGTATCCTCTAGCAACAACCTCCAAATATAATGACAGGACACTTAAAAGCAAAGTTAAGAATGCGTTCGAAACAAACCAGTGATAGTTCTTTGTGGGCCTTATGCGTATAGTAATAACGTGTTTTTGACTTTACAGGTAATGTTTTAGAAAAGTTTAGTCATGTTGTTTGAATGTAAAATAATTTATTAAGCAATTGGCGCGAGAGCCGGACCGCGCAACGCCCCGGAGGATGCTACAAGTAAAAGCAGTGATACATGGAAGGTTTCGTCGCGATTCTGACTTATTCCACTTTGGACTTTGGCTGAAAAACAGAATAATAAAAAAAGAACGCTTGACCACAATCCTACCTGATGTTAAGTGGTGACGTGGTCACAAGATGGTACGCAATAGTTTAGCACCAGCCTATTCACTCTTCTCCTTCTTTTGAAGGTACCCACATCGTAATTGTATATTCAATACACTATAATACTTCCTAAGTCACAGGGACTACTTCTCTG
This sequence comes from Papilio glaucus, assembly GCA_000931545.1. NCBI lineage: Eukaryota > Metazoa > Arthropoda > Insecta > Lepidoptera > Papilionidae > Papilio > Papilio glaucus. The sequence continues at coordinate 577,470 of JWHW01059814.1, forward strand.
AGGACATTAGAATAATTCTCAATAAGTTTTCTTTAAAAAAATTGATTGATGGGTTGCTATCATTCCTCTATTCATCCTGTTATGTACATATTTGCGCATATGTGGTAGTCGGTAAGGATACTCTTTATTAATTTATATATAGTAAGACCAATAGCGCATTTTTACCGCTTTACGTTGTTTTTCTCTAGTTCGTCATTGATCTTGTCGATATAACAATGGTTATATTAAAAGTATCCTTAACTGACAAGCATGTATGCGTAGATGTATGAATATAGAAGAAGCTATAAGGGCGTTACAGAATCGTTCTTAATGGAAATGCTAATCGTAAGCTCTGCCTACCCCTCTGGGTTACGAGCTCGAAAATAAAGAAATAAACGAGTATAAAAGGTGCTAGGTGGAAGCTACCCGCGGTGGCGAGGACATGTGTACACACGGCGGAAGTGATTCAGGCGCGGCCCGCTTGCTCAGCCAAGCAGCGCCCCGGTTGCGCAACTGACGTCGGAGAGCGCACGCGATCTGCGCCGCCGAGGTTGCAAGACATAATAATGTTTATCTTTAATAATGTAATTAACCAACTAGTAAATAAATAAAACAAAATATGCTACTGCTAAGTTTCACTGTAACTCAATCTTCCATTCAAATCATTTTTTTTTTTGTTGCAATGCCACAAATTTACTGTTGTCGCGTAATTTCTAGCGTTAACTTGTGACATGGTCTGTCTCCACCTATATATCCAAACCAAAACGACGGATCTTTCAAGGGAAAAGCTTAATCTTTTCTTAAAGGCAGATCCTCTGGTATTGTTCCTGGTGGTTTCTCATTAACGAAACCGTTAACGTTGAAGGAGCTACAATGTACATATTTATATCTCTTTTTATTTAATAATACTAGTATTAAGACAGTAAACAACAAAAATAATGTAATTAATTACAGTTTATTTGAACAAATCCTTTTCGCCATCGTGTAAACAATGACTTCAATATTTACAAAGGATACTTAGTGAAAACATTTACGAATTCTACTCGCGACGTTTAAAAGGTTTCAGTTGAAAGAGCGACTGTGAATTGTTCTTAGGGCACATTTTCATTATCCTTACGCGTAAATGAACTCAGTTTCTCTATGGCATTAAAACCTTACGATTTGGTGCGTATATACTTAGATAGTATATGTATGTATTTTAACAGGAAGTCCTGTTATTGTACTTTCCCTGTCCTTTCGTCCTTGCCATTAACTGTACTTATTAACTGACGACCTTCCTGATGAACCAGAGCGATACTAATGTAAACTGTACACGTGGGTCCAGGAGCATCGCATTCTTCGCAAATGTTTTGCATCCGTAGTATATAGCTGAGATCGACAGAATGACAAAAAAGAATATAAAAAAAAGTATTGTATTTTTATTAACAACATACATTTCATTTGAATATTAATAAAAAAATACGTCATGCTTATTATTAGTAAAATAATCATCTAGTGTGTAGAATTTTTATCCAAAAGAAATGCCTTGACTCAGTTTACGAACGATTTTTTTTAAAGAAGGGTTTTAATATTCTGTGGTATATTTTTTTGTTTGAATTTTATCCTCAAACTTGAAGATTACTACCAAAGTAATTAGATGAATAAGTAGTTCGAATAATTTTGGATAATACAACCACACAAGATTAATCAAACATCAGTTAATTTTAAAACATTTCTTTTAAAAATTTAAGTTGTTTTAATACAAAATAAATGGAAATAAAAAATTACTTTTTTTTATCACATATTGAACTCCAAGTGAATACGGTCCTTTACAATGTTTGACAATTAACGAAACAGCGAGTCACCGAAGTCATTTATTTAGTCCGCTCGACTTGCGACACTCGACTTTTCATTTTGTCGTGCCGTCATTCGTTCCCATCAATCTGCCTAAATACATTTGCGAAGTACCCTGCAATTATTATCTTCATATTTTTAGTTAACAAATGTCATACGTCCGTCTGTATTACCTCCAATAAAGTATAATTATAGAAGCAACAATAATAAATTCAATAATCAATTTTAAACGTACTGTGCTATATTAGTCGTTTACTCAGGTGAGCGACACAACGCAGTACTATACAACATGATGCGACCAATACTTCTCGATAAACTTGACCACAAATGCATACAACGACTACTTTATATTTTCTCGTTGCATTTCCGTGACACTGTGAGATCCCAAATGTTACAAGAAGTAAGCCTGGTGCCATATCCTCAAAACAGACTAGATCTTACTGATATCAGATACGACTTTTTATTTTACTTTTATTTTAGAACGTTTGTACATGTAACATACAAATCAGCCCATTGTTCCGTATGCACTAATAACAACTGTTACTTATAGACTAACTAAAAATACACAATTTACTACTAATACTATAAAATATAATTATAATTGTACAAACTAATACGTTTGCAATGAAGGTTTAAAACAACTAATAAATATTTTGCTTAACATGGAACAGTCGAACAATACGGCGCAGATTTTCGTATTTATTAACGGGCATAATCGTGTCGCGATACAAGGTTTCCCTCTATCTTTCTCTCTGGAAAAACTGATATGTTTTATATGATTGTTATATTATAATATGTTTTATGTTTTATTATTGTTATATTATAATATGTTTTATGTGATTATTATAATATGTTTTATGTGATTGTTTTCGGCAGCGAAACCCCACGGTTATACGTATCTGTATCTTTAATAAAAAGATCAATATCATCATCATCGAAGTAAGGATACTTAAACATAGAACTTTTTTCACCAACTCATCTGTCCATTTTGTAGGCTAATTACGCTATGTCGCCAAATAAGTGGTTTCCATTCCTATAACTTTTATCATCATATCTTACCATATTAAAAATAATTTTCAACGAGCAATTAATTTACAACAATCAACTTTATAGTTATAACTGACCCTTAAACAACAGGTGTTTTCATTATTTTATACTTTTGTCGAAAAATACGTTCCACTAATAAATTTAAGGTATGTATCGATCTATAGTTTGGACAAGAAAATATCATCGTTTAAGGGCAGTAAGCAACGACTCGTTATAAATGTTTTAATGGGGAACATTATGCAAACGCATTAAGGGGATCACCCCAGTCCGCCATGCGATTAGTTTTGGTGCAAGTGATAAACGAAACATTTAAAACGTTTTATCACAGGTGTATAACATATCATATATGTTAAAAAAGGTTTTAGTAATGATGAGTGCAACTTACATTGTGTTGTGTTGAGTTCGCTTTCACCAAACTTTCCCTTTCTTAGATTTCAAAATTTGTCCGCTCTCTATATTCCCATTTTTCTATATGCGCCCGTCAGACTTATTCTTAAAAAAAAACTACAAGATTCCTTGAACATGAACATTGAGATTTCAGACTAGATTAAAGACAAAAGTGTCTTCCCATGTAATTTTAAAACCATCGGCTATCTGCTTAGAAAGACCCTTCGTAGCTGTGTCATTATAATAGCTTATGACAGGATAGACTCTACTCTCGGCACTCTAAATTAATTATCTCATATTATTTAATCACTAATTTTCTCTAGTATAATTACTGGCCATGTACACCGGGGGTACATTTTTTAATTTACTCATTAATGATTTCTCCTATATGTCAAATTCAAACCTTTGGAACCCCAACGTATGAAAGAAAACTGATAAAATCAAGAACTTACACATGTTTTTTGTTTCTGTTATATTTCTTTTAACCTTAGTTTTTCGCAGAACGAATGTTAAAAACTCATACACGTTCAAATGAACGTGTATGAGTACAAGAATAATCATAACTTAAATCGCTAGCCGCTACTAACTTGAACTGTGTATTTGCAGTATTTTTTGTACATTACGTTTTTGGTAATGCGTTCGGATACCTTCTGTTATGATTAAATGTCTTCGCGAGCGGCGCGCGGCGTAACGAAACGGCCGGATGGTTTCAAGGAACATTTTAATTAAACTTTGTCTAATTAATTTACGACGCACTCACGCAACTCGAACTTGGCTTTTATCGGGAAAAGAGGACAAGTTGGAAGCTTTAAATTTTTTTAAGACTAACAAGGCCATTGATCATGGATTATAACAGTGATATAAGACTACAAAAAAAAAGGGCGATATAAGGAGCACCCATAACCGACGAGCATGTATGCGTTGATGTATGAATGTAGAAGAAGCGAGAGAGGTGTGCCGGGATCGCGCCAAATGGAAATCCATGATCTCTGCCTACCCCTCTGGGTTACGGGCGTGAGCGCATGTTTATTTATTTATTTATTTTATAAGACTACAGTCTTGCAACAACCATATATGCTGCACGAATGGGCCGACTCGACCCCACTGAAGACAGGCTCGGCGTAAAAGTACTCTTCGTTTCCTCGGATGAGTGAGGTGCTAGAGATCAAATTCTACTTCTCTCCCCATCCTCTTATAAGTGTAGGATGGGAACGGGAAGTTTCTTTTATAAAAAAATAATATCTTACAAAAATTAAATTAATCACAATCGTGTTTGATCATGTCTAACGTCATCGCTATGAAACAAATTTCCACCCCGTATTTTCTTTATATTTCCATAACACGCAGTCATTAAAAGACCACAAATCACAGCCCAAAATACAACATTCATCGATAATGCGAACACAAAAAAGCCGGAAATGTCGTGTTTTGTAACAAAACGCTTCAACAACTTGTTACATGCACCCTTGTTATTATGTCGCCCTTACACAATACGTGAAAAGAAGAATGACAAAGCTACATTCAACTTTCAACCGTATGGCGCATCAAATAAAGAAAAACTAGTCTTAAAATCATAATAAAATGATCAAAAGCAAAATTCACAATATTATTTCAGTACGGAAGCTATGGACGAAGCAAAAAATTTACTCTGTGACGTAACCCTCGCGGGTGATATGAGTAATACAGCGATCACTTTCAGAGGGGTGCGTAAAAACGTTCCCCGGCGAAAAAAATAATAAAGCAGACTTATCGCCTTTTTACCGCCGATTCTTACATAAATAATGATAAAGGGAAATTAAATCAAAGTCTTATTAGAATATTAAAAGTTCCGAAGGCGGTTTTTTAATGTCCCTCGCGGCGTTTAGGGACGCATATTTCAGTCAATTTGCTAAATGGAAAGTCGTGGTGTGTCGGACCGTAATAGCCATTTGAGGGTTATTAAAGAAAACACATTTCTTTTTAAACATTTTTGTGTAACATTATTATAATTTATACTAAAAGTTATAAGTAGTGTAGTAACGGCACGAACATTATTGTCATACAGTTTTGTATGTATATGTCACCGACCAATTGTCAGAGCAGACACTTTACAATTGGGCTAGGCAAATTCTAAGCGGTCGGCACATTCTCAGGTAAACGAATCATTGACAATATGACGTTTCATTTCCAAAAATGTCGTTCGACAAAACGAAACGTCGGCGCTGATTGGTCGAAACTCGTATCCTGCGCCACTTCTTTTCTTTTACTGGCAAGCTGTGTGGCAAACGTAAACAAGCAAAATGTTCTTTTGATGTTATTTTCTATTATTTTCGTATCATTAGTAACTAAAATTATAAATAACATTTACATACTGAACTAAAATTAAACCTGTTATTTATTTCGACAAGAGTGGGAATTGAAGACAGTGAAATATAATTATTAGTGAACTCAGCAATACGGTTTTTGTTTATATAATTTTAATATTAAAGAAACCTGTGTAATAATGTTTGTGACGTCTATATCTAGTTGATAAAGGTGAAAATTCTTTTCGTTATTCTTCATCGTCCATGGAAAATAAATAACTTGTGTAATTTTAGTTTTGCAAATATTTAAAGTTGTATATATTTTAGTAGTACTTATGCTACAAAAATAATAAAATAAAATCACATTTAATTGTTTATATTATAAGGTGCCTGCCCTTACAATCGGTCGGTGACATATACATTTATTTTATTTTTACCGCGAATAGCGATAATCAAAACAATTACTTAATTTAAAATTAAGCATCAATATCTATAAACATGTGAGGGCGTGGATCAGTGTAGTGTCACTGATCCGTCAATATTTCTATTCATAGATTTAATTGATTTTTATTAAGTTATTAGTAGATATCACTCCAACGAAATATATTTAGACTTATTAATTATATCATAGAATCATACAGTTTATTACAAACCATACTGTGCTACAGCAAAAAAAAATCTGTTATCCATTCAAAATTAATTCCTTTTCCTATGTGCGAGGTACCAAACCTTTCGTTCCACATACTTGTATAGAGAGTATAGTCATATGTAAGTAGTCCTTCTAAACAGAGGAATAAATTCCGTATATTTACGCGATAGTGGTTGGATATCCCCGGAGTGTAAGCTTTGCGTCTAGCACCGGCCATGCGTCTTGTCTTTGCTCGCCGCGCCCCGGATGTAACCTGTCATGTATGCACGAACAATCAGTTTTGATACTTAATGACAAAATATACTTCAATTATTAGAATTAATCACTTTTTGTTTGAGAAGTAGAATTCGGCCACGATAGGCGACAGCTGTTGTATAAATGAGCCGGTTCGACCGAAGATATGCCATGACCTCATAGAAGAATACCCCGAACTTCGTGCGTCGGCTTGTTTTTCGGTAGACGATTGTGGTGCCGGAGGCGTAATCCCCTTACCTGTCTGTTTGTCAAATCACGAGAGCGACAGGAATGGGATTTTACATATAGGTTTCAATTTTTGTAGTACATATACTTTTAGGGAACCATCTTTACAGCAAACATCGGACCTCAGCTAGTGCCTTGGTTCTCAAAGACACTGCAAAATTTTTAAAAGTCCTGGCAGCCGACTTCACACTATATGTTTTTGGTAGCTAAGTAATCTTGAGCATGACATAAAACACCGTAGGGTCACGTCAGCTGAAAGAGGCCCAGAGTGAACTTTCAAGATGAAAAACGAATGCAAAATTTAAATCTATAATGCTTACTTACATTGTTTATTGATTTAATTAGTAAACTTTTATCACAAGTATCAAGACCTTCAGGCTGCAGTATTTACGTTCGACCATTAGGGAAATCTGCGTGGCATCGAGTTCTGTTTAATTTATTCGCCTGAATATTCTTAAACTATCGGCTCGGTGGTCAGTGCGGCGATTCTGGTGTTATTTATGCCCTGCCTCCCTCCGATTCCCCCGGTCTGCCGCACCTCCCCTCGCCCCGCACCGAATTAGCCCGCCCCGGGGGACGCGGTGCCCACAATGACTTACGAATCTAATTTGTGTAAGACTACATATATATTATTAAGACAGGTATTGTATGTAACGAGACGGACAAACAAAGCAATAATATATTATCAAATACACACAAATAAAGATACAATACAATGTGAAATGATACAGTTCGTGCCTAGCCTAGGCGACTTTATTATAATTAAAATAATACTACCCTACCCTACTATTACCAACAATAATACTACCCTGCAGGTATTCGCAGCAGCTCGCCATGTTAAAAACTAACATGGAAATTATCAATTAGATTACGGCATTCAATAAAGATTCACAACACTAGACTTATTGCACAATGCATTACTTTTAAACTTAAAGCTGTTAGCTTGCTAAAATAATGCCTATTATCTTTCGACGACATTGCTACTTAACAACAGAAGGTATTGTGTGTCAAGCGCTAGTGCATTAATTATTAAAAAAAGGCTTGCCGAACCCATTAATTACATTTATATACGCCAAAACTCATATAAAACATATAAAACCTACCCATTTATTAAAAGGATAGATAGATATATTCATTACTGAACTAATTTACACATTTCGGTCACAATTTATTCTGTGTGCAGCATAAAAAACCAATTTCGAGAAAGAAAAAAAAGCTTCGCGTAAATGCCAAAAGTAGCGCGAAAGGCGTCGTAATATCAATTTAGCACTCATGCATATATTCATGGCGCATCGTGGCAGGTCATATAATTTATATGTGAAAGGCGAGTGGAAACAATCGTAGGTATTCACGAACGATTTGGCAAGTAGCGGAATATATTCACGGGACGCGGTCTAGCGGGTAGCCGGTCCCATTATGCATTCGTAGTGTATGCCACTCTGGGGGGCAGTTACTTACGCCGCGTCTTTTTAACATCTCTCCGATGTTAGGACGCTGTAAGGAAAAGTATTGCAGCTCGTATTTTACTTTTTTAAACTTCTGTGAAATGTTCAACGAAATCTTGGTGATACCTTGTTCCATTGCAAAATATGATTGTTGCAAACAAACAATCGTCATTTACCCATACATCGCGGCCATTACACTTTTTATACTTTCAACGGAAATATTGTAATTTTGTGGAAATCGTGAGATAATGTAGAAGTTGTGTAATATGGATAGCTGATTAACTAACTGTTATACGGTAATATGACAAAAAGTTGTTTTTTGAAAATATTTGGGAACTTACGATTTTTAACGGAAAACCCTTTGTTTTTTTTGTAATATTTTTTATTGAAATATAAACTAACTAGTCCTAGTATAAAATGGTAGGTACAGCTAATTTATATCTGGGAAAACTGAATTAAAACGATGGTTATTGTAGATGTCAAATTGACTGTAGTAGAGAACCCTGACTAATATTTCATGAATGTATTGTCACGACCGGAAATGAACCTGTATATTAAGACAATCAAACAGTTTGGGTAAGTGAGGAGCTCTGTATTCTCAAGCCACCTGAAACTTGTTTAGTCAATGCGGATGTTCATAAGTAGCATCTTAGATGTCTCCATCAGATGAAACGCTAGCTTATTATTTTAAGTAATCTTTTTCTATTAAAACACAAAAAAGGTACTTAACTAACTAGTGTCGGAGAGATACAGACGCAGAAAGTTTGCCGTCTGCCTCCCCCATCGGCCGACCAGAGCTCACCGAGCGCGGGTCGCGGTCGGCGTTTTCTGCGTCCGGACTATAATTTTTATACTCAAATTTTGAGATGGACCGATGTGATCATGGATGCGGGAGTTCACTGGAAGAGGGTAACAATCAATATGGGCGAAAGCTACATCTTTTTGCTTCTGATAATGGTCATGAAGAACTATAAACAGCCATAAATGTATCTACAGTGTGACGGTAAAAAATTAATAGGACAAGATAAATTGATCTCTATTTATTTGTACAATATCCGTAATTTTTAATCAAAGTCATTAAACATTCGTGATTGGTTTTGTGTTTACCTTGCTGTGTCAAAGGCTCCGATGGGCAGTGTTTGTCCGGCGAGATGACGCGCCCTCTGGCGGCTGAGGGTTGCTGATTACACACGGCTTATGATCGAAATATTAAAACAAAATACTGTATAAATATTATATGTGTACTTATAGGAATATACTGCTGACACGATTCGGTTTCCGGTCACCCTGCATCAAAAACTTTCATCAAATTCTTAAGTGGGTACAACTAATCTCAAGCAACGGCTTGTCAATACAACAAGAGCTCCGTAGTATTGTACAGAGTGTACATTTGTTATGTCAGAGTGTACCTTATTACCTCTGTATTGATTTAAAACATTTATGTGTTTTTAAAGTAAGCTTTTCTAAAAACTGATTTTGATTTCTTACCTTCTTTGATTTTCATACTTACATTGAAAGTCATGTATGAGTGAGTAACATCTACCGTTGTTCATATAATTAACATCATTATCCCTTACAAAATATTTTATAACATACAACCTGATAGAAGCAGGAATTTTAAGAGCTTATTAATAATTTACTTATTGAAACTATAATGTGAAAGTATTTAGGGGTGGAATAATCCCTTTCAAAACTATCTCCACACTCATTAGCCGGCGCCCTCTACCGTAAACATATCACAACAAGTTAACAGTCCCGTTTTAATTAATAAGTACATACTTAGCGATGTTTACCTGAAAATTTCGTAGCAGTAATCTACGTTCCATAAAACATGGTGCAATAAATTATAACGTTATTCGTAATTATTCATTTCATTAATATTATTTAAAACAGGTCTTTTTACTATCCATGCTGAATACCTAAGATGGTAGTTCAATGTAATGTTAGAATCTATTTAAGAAAAATATAGATTTCTTTGAATCCAAGTACGTTCTAAAACAGCGAGCACAACAGTAGTAGTGCCGGTAGCTACAGTAACAGTATTCTTCCAGGGATGTACACAGAATACAAGCGTGAAGCAGATACCTCGGCGTCTCCTTAGTGCAGCCGCAAGCCGCAAGCCCTATCCTCTTCATACACTTTCTTTCTATTCTCTCTGTTACCATTCTCTCAGTCTTTCCTCGAACAAAGCTACCCTCGGATCCTTAGCTCTTCAGTTGATGTGTAGCCGTGGTCTGATAACATCATATGATCCGTTTGCTTTCGCCTCCTTTTTACCATGAAATATTTTGTTTGAATTTATCTTTAACATAGTAGCTAGTTCTTATAAAATTTTGCTAAAGCAGACCAATAGTGCACTTTTTGTTAGCGTGTGCATTATAGTGTCTTATACGGCTGGTGTTGTAAGCGGCAGGGGGTTGAATAAAGCATGC
>JWHW01059814.1:588192-616080 GCA_000931545.1 Papilio glaucus
CTATATGTAATTTAAAACAATTGTTAATAGTGAATCAGTCCCATTTTGCACAATAAAGTTGATGCTATGTGTCTTTGATGCTTGTTCTATTATTCGAACCAGATTCCTTAGAAAACATATCTTATACAGGTTTTTATTTTACCATTTAAAATGTAGTGTTTTTCATTTATAATCATTTGATGTGGGATTGTATAAAATAAAAGAGCTTTGGTACGAAAAATGTCTAATCACCACGATCAGTAACACCAGAAATATCATAAGATGACGATATCCCTTTACAGATACCTATTTTTAGAGAATTTAGTATCGAAAAAGTCTGAGTCGATCGCTTGTTAAATATAAAGCAAAATAAAAATCTTGCAGCCTCAAATATCGTTTCACGAAGTGAGATTTAAATATCTCCGCATCCCTCTATAATTATTAACCAACACAATATTAATAACAGTGTACCGATATCGTTTGCACGCATATCGAGCTCCCACAATCTTGCAAGTGCTGACAACTCAATCGACGTATTGAATGCGTTCACTCATTCATATCGAAGCTTCCACATCGTAAATGGCATGTTGAATGAATGAATGATTCACCCCGCTCCACCTCGTATCTGTGTACGATCGCTCTTTGTCGTTATTTGTTATTGTATGCAATTTATTTTTTGTTTATTTTTCACAAGCTAACATTTTGTGATTAAGCGTCGAGAACTGCTGCCTAAGATTTTTACTTTGTGTATGATTAAAGTAACCATCACCCACCATATCACACCCCTTATCAAATTTGTAGACCATCACCATACCCTCGGCTAAAAAGCTTTGCGACTTTGATCAAGCCAAATTTTGTCAAATTAATCAGACAGCTAGAAGTTGATAAAATACGTCCCAAAATCATAATATATTAACATATAGAGACATACATACATTCCTATAAATAATACAATAAAACCACATTCAAGGAGACCCAATATCTACTTTTAAAGCCGTGATACCGAGACACATTTTACGTTTAAAGCATTCAAACACTTAACCCTATCTTTACTGCGAGGGTTTTTGGATCTTTAAAACAAAGCACCTTTAAATGCGCCAAGAGAATGTCGTATAATCTCGAAAAAATTCCCAGAAGACGCAGCGTAGACAACGTCGAAGACATAATTCATAATGAAAAAGTTAATTTTCACGAAGCTTAAACTCATTTACATATTTTTGTGTACGGGCTTCAATTATTCGAGAGTGCGTTACGGCTCACTCTTTCGTCGCAACCCCTCTTAGAGGTCCATCGGGGCTCGTTTCAAATAGAGACCCCTTTCGCGAAATTAATTTTTCTTGGGCAATTAGCGCGCTGCTGGAACATGCTCTATTGATCTTACCGTTGTAAACTTTTAGGAGTCGACGACCGTTATCTTTTGTAACTCTACTTTCGAGGCACATAATATTTTAAGACTGTTCATTTTAAAATGGAATTAGACTTAATTAAATTTATTTCTGTCTTGGGTCTCAACATTATTACGAGCTAGCAATCATTTTGAAAAAGTAAGTAGGTACCACTTCAAAAATACAATAAATCAAAAGATTTACAACTAAACATAGTGTGTAGTAATAGTTCTTAAAGTCGATAGGTTGATTCTACAATAAGCCGACAAGACCTGCCGAGTAACCGATTATAGAGGCCACGTATGGGAAAGCATAAGACGAAATGTAGAGCATCCGCCTTCTACACGTATCGAAGGTAAACAGTTAGATGCGGAAAGCAAAGGTCTGTATGTGGTACGGCAAAATACATCCGGAAAAGCTTATGTCCAGTCCTGTGATGTTATGATAACTCAATCGTACCAGTACAACGTGTCGTGCCAGCCAGCGTGTGACGTGACGTCGTAGTGGTCAAGTCTCATGTTATGCAAGACATTAAAATTAAGATGATTCTTTCTACTAGGACAAAAACTACAGTTTGAGTTCAGGTAACAGTCATGTGACGCCATCTTTCTTGTTGATTAGCGCGTTTGATGAGTACGTTTAAAAATAACTTCGCTTTTAAAATCGCAAGCATTTTGTGTAAAAAAATACATGAGAATACACTCTCAAAAGTAAAATTGCGCTAAATCTCTCTCAGTCTCAGTTCTCCGCCGACCATCTCACGGGAAGTTGTTTGAAATTCACCTGAAAGGGGCCCTTTTTACCCCGAGCCGACGAAGCACTCTCTAATTGAGACCTGTCTACGAGCGACCCACTCAGACCTGAATACCGTCTCTCGACATGTATACATTTTAATAAATGTATCGCCGGTGAATGGCTGCTTTTAATAAAAAGAAACCAGACTGCTTATATAATGTACAAATATACAATTTAAGTGTAGGTGGTTTGAATGAGCTCGGAGTAGACGTAAATGAATGGTCGCCCACCCCGCTTTTAATGTTTAATATACAATATTGATGTATTCAATTCGAAATAAGCAAGCGATGAAATAGAAAATTATAACTTAACTGGATTTAAGTACATACAGTTTGTTTTGACTAATTTATTTTTACATCTAAACAAAATAAATGAGATAGTTAGTACACAGATTATTAATGCGCGTAAGTTACAAATTACATTAAAAGAATGCACAGATTTCTGTTATTACGTAGGCGAGCACTAAGAAATGATTTTTCGAAATTCATCCCCTAAAGGTCTAGAGTAGGGGATGAAAGTTTGTAGGAAAAATAATATATCCCGAGTAAGTTGACCTTAAATCTATATGATCAATCAAATAAAATAGGGTTCTGGCTTTGGATGAAGAATCGTTGTTTAAATTAAATTGCACAGCGGGTGGAACCGCGAGACTCACCTTGTATACAATAATCCTAATATATGTTGTAAAGGTAAAAGATTTTTTTGTTTGTTGTTTTGTTTGTAATGGGTAAACTGAGAAGCCACTGTGAATCCTTTCTGTTACTTCTTACTTTATTAGAATGATCCACGCCATAAAAGTCACTTGGCCGAGATCCTCTTTGGTGTTAACGTTTGATGTTTGCGTGGTCTATGGTGTTATAATTTAAAAGCAAAACTTTAGAAGGCATTGACCTTAGATGACTTTTTAATCTTTACCAACCTTATTGGACATAAGCTTAACTGTCACAAACATTTTTCTAAATAATCCAACTATATTCAAAATAATTTTACGGAATTTTGTTCCTGACGATTCGTGTAGTTAACAACGCTCATGGTCACGGGGGAGTGAGATAACTTGAGTGTCTCACTTCCCAATAACAATGTGCAGTATTCGTGTAAATATGAGAAATCATTATAACTATATTATTCAATATATAACCTGAAATCCCTATTCAAATATACGTCGATAACTTTCGAACGCTACTTTTTTCAGTAACTCGAGTCCGGGCGAACAAAGGCTTGGATAACGATATAAAGAAAAGGAGTCGCACCTCCCTACCCACCCCACTAGGCGGGGAGGCGTTAAGATGCGCCGATCGTGGGATGAAGACAGCGCTTATACACGGCGTTTGAAAGAAAAATGTTCACTCACTTTTAAAATACTTTTAGCTCCACTGAAACTTTCATGTCAGGTATGTCGTCTGTACAAATAGTTTGGTTTTTGAATATTCGTTTACGTGATTCAACCAATATTGAAAGCCGTTGTATATATATTTTGTATCTTTTGTTATAAATTAACTTATTTTGTATTATATTGCCATATACTATATAATTTAATGAAAGACTTTTTACATAAAAATACCAAAGTACAAACTAGATAAAACACTCGACCATCTTTTTATGGTAGAAGGAGTTAAAGGAAACCAAAAACTTCCGGAACTATTAGAAGACTATTAGAGGACTCAGATACATTGCAAACATATCTGTGTTTGAAATGAAAAGGTAGTCATAAAAAGGAAAGAAAATAAGTGATTGAAATGTTGTAAAGGATATAAGTGGAAGTTTTTGGGGACTTCAGCGTCTTCCTGAGTATATGTATGTCGTCGTAACATCCAGTTGTGGGCTCCAAATACCTGTATAACGGATAAATTCTGTATAGTACAAGAATAACTAATTAAACTATTATTATTGACTGTTATTTTATCTCCACTTGCCATTGCGTGAAAATGAATTTACGTATCAAGCATCAGATAAAAATTTATAGCTTTAAAAACTAAAAAGTATTACGTAAATTATCTATTGTTATTTTTTGGACTTAGATGGTGATTTTCTCAATGAAAAAAATCGTAAATCCTGAAGATCTTGGTAAGGATAATGGGACAAATTTAAGTTATTGCATTGTCACCGGACCTTGACAAGTGTGTAACATACAAATATATATATAAATACCAAACTAATAAAAGCGATTTAAAACAAAATATTTAATTGCTACCTATAAAATAATTGCAGTTTTAAAAAGAAAAAAAACGACCACTTCAGCATGCTTCATGCACTAAATACAAGAAAAATTTTCATAAAACAACATGCAGCGAAGGCAGTGCCCTATAAATATTCATGGGCACTTTACATTTTCCAGCCCGCCCAAACTTCGGTCGGTCTTGAAGGCTTTTAAACGCGACGCAGTGACAAATCCAAAGTTGTCCCTCTCTCGCCACGCCCACTTGGCGACAAAGCCTCGCGCCACGCCTAATGGGACACTTTCCACCAATGGGGACAACCTTACTTTTTTATTTAGACAATCTGTACTGGGCGGGAAGGCCCACGGAGGCATACGTTATTTTTTAAGAAGCTCACATTTACTTATATAACGTGTTGTGTGGTTATGCGTTGAAATTTCGTATCCATTATAGAAATCCATTAGCAGCAAAGAGCCTGTGGTTACAGACTACTAAGTTAGTTGTTTAACCTCCAGAAAGATCTTCTCATCGTTATATATATCCAATATTTGTTATCATATGTTATTAAACAGATTAAAAGTGGGATTTCATTATGTATACAAAATTTAAAATCACTCGACTCGTATATAAATAACCTAACCTAAGCCATTATTTTAAGAAATATTTACAACCAACTCACAACACAACAGACACACAGCTCTATCCATATGACTATATTACATCTAAAAGCAATAATAAGCCATAAACCTTCGCGTTCGTAAAAATGAACGTAAAAATGGCACCGTAACGCCCAAGACCAGAAGAAGTACATAGCGGGGTGAGTNNCGGGGGGTGGGGAGGGACAAAAAGCTCAAGTGCAGAGGCTGTATCGATCCGGAGCGACCGGCGACCGGCGACATGGCCGGGTCAGGACATAAAGGTGCCTGTACACGTAGCGTAAAGCGAACAAAGAACTTGAAACTATATTAAGCCAAAGGTTTAATTTAATTTTTCAAATATTTTTAACTTTGTAACATTAAATTCATCAATTAAAACGTTAGCCGTTTGAGTCTTTGTTTATGGAAAAAAGGATTGAATGCAGTTGTGGTTTATAAGAAAATAACGAGAAGGCTCGTACTTTACTAGCGCGTACCATCTCTCGACCACTTCACCACTTAACGTCAGGTGGGATTGAGGTCAAACGCTAGTTTATTCATTTAATTTTTTTTAATAGTTTCTTGAGAGCTTGTCGAGAAGACTTCCGACTGGTACAAAAAAGTTAATGTTAAAGTTAAACTCATTATGTGCATTAAACTGATTTTATGTATAATTTAGTTCAATTTTAACTTTTAAGCAACGTTTTAATAAAATAATGTTAATGTTTATGATTTATTTATATAATATTTATATTAGATAGAATAAAATCTACGGCAACAAATACTCTAGGACTCAATAGTCTACTACAAAGTTCTGGTCGGATAGACCTTACACTCCTAGACGCATTAAATGACTGCATGCGACACGGCGCTATGACCTCTTGTGGCTAGATCAGAAATGTATTTGATGGATTCCTGGTAATCATTTTTATCAGTATGGTAATTATCATATCAAATTTATTTGATAAAAACTTTAATTATACGCGTCCTAATTTTTTTCTAGTAATAAGTTAATATTATATATAATAGTTGCTTGCTATTATTGGATTCAGTTAACGTTTCTTTGGTTATCGTTGAACTGGAACCCGGTGACAGCGCCACCTACCGGGTCCAATTGTGACTCTAACCCATCTCGAGACCGATTCAAAAACACACAAAACACGCACAAATACACAGGATACCTACAGATATATGCATATATAGTTAGAATAGATAACGATGCCTGTGAAAGATGCATATTTTTATTAGATATAAACCGGACACAGAAATTAAATTTACGTCATAAACGCGACGATGTGCGGTTTGACTAAGTTAGTCCATTATGCCTTTTTGCTCATCTTCATCGCTAACATTTTATAAATTAGAACACAAAATAACAAAGAGCAATGTCAAGGGTATTTAGACCGATGAAGGTTTGTTCACCCCACTTCTGTTCAAGGGCATTTGAACTTGAATAAGCTTAAATTATTTATTTATTTTATTGTGTGATAAATAACAATTTCTATCACGATCTATACACATGAAAAGAAATACCAAATTCTAACGTAAAATTCCAAAACAAACAAATTGAAAATTAACGCATTCTTCCCTTATTATTCGTTGAGTCGCTGACAATACAAATCCGATGGCTCCCTTAAGGTTAGACAAAGGAAATATTAAGTCGGGAATGGAGTAAGCGCGGCCGTAAACAAACGACTGCTCCTTAATCATTCAGTTGGTAGCAAGGCGCTAACAGAATTAATATCAGTTTTCTGCGTCTCCGCTGCAATTACATCCTTGTCCGTATCACTGCCGGTACGATTGGGACAAAGATTAAGTGAGTCGGTACTTATCCAGAAGCGACGAATCAATTAAATACGAAGATTAGTACTTAACAGTTGTATATTTCGGGTAAATCTCAACATGTAAATATACTTTGGATTTCTGAAAATGAAATCAAATTTTCTTCCTTTTCATATATGGGAATGTATAAGCGAGAGCTTGTTTCCTTTAAGTCCTATCAATGTATCAAGGGATAAATGCAGTATAAATTTGTTTGAATCGATTTCCTTTGAACAACTTATATAAACAACATAAAAGTGATTAACATATCGTTCATATTCGGACTTAAGTTTCCTATAAATAAACTAATTTATTATACTTTAAATTTAATACTTATATAGAAGAAACTACAAATATTTTCTGTAATTGTTACGTATAACAGCCGTGTAATAAAATAATTTATAATATATTGAATTAGGCCTGACAACTTAACACTTACAAGCTTTAACTTAGCTGGAATGGTTACAAGAAATATTAATATTATTATTTCAATAAAAAAAACTGTATACATATCATACTTATGGTTTGCATTATTCATAAGTACACAAACAATAATATGTTAATTTCTTTATTTTTTACTTATACTATTAACTTTAAAGGCTTTATACCTAGCAGGTTTTGTACCTCTAACATGATGCTTGATCTTTGGCTATCCCTCAAGAGAGGCTAATTTGACTCGCGACAACTCGGCGATTAAATTTTAATATTTGAAGGCGAACAGTTCGAGACGACTGCCGCGGGGCGGTTGTCGCTCTTTTTACTTTTGTTTCCGTTTACCCAATTGGCTTTTCACGGAATGTTTTCCGCGTTCAAATGGCTTCGTGTTCCTATTCAAATGACTTGTGTTATTTTGTGTCATCTTTTTATATCAAATTAATCTTTGTTAAAAATGACATCTTTGTTATGATTATTTTTATTTATCTTTGCAAAAAAATATAGTGTAATGGATATAAAATTACCCACATAATCCAGAGGGGTAAGCAGAGATCATGGATTTCCATCTTGAAACCACATCTTTTGCTTGTGTTGCAGATTTTCCTTTTTGGTACTACTATGCCCTTTTTTGACATTATGTTTTAAACAATAAATCTCCATTTAGCATTCGGTACATAAAATTGAACGAACATATTTTTTTTTGTTATTTCTGAAAAACTATAAACCAAAATTTTGCCGTGGCTGTAATCAAACCTATTAATCAAATTAGGTATTTTAAGCGATAAAGCCATATAACATAAAACGGTATTAAAATTAAAAAAAAATGTTTATAATATTTAATTTTTGTACATTCTCGTTCGATTCTTAGCTATTATTAAAATTTCAAAATCTTACTTTTTCGAAGAGTCGGTTAAAAATTAATTAACAAAATTCGACCAAAGCGAACTAACAAAGCAAGAAAATAAAATCGTGGTAAAAATGAAGTCAAGAGCGATCGTTCAATACGAAAATTGTATCCTATGATCCGACAATATTCCGCCAATTACTAGGGGTCGTGCCAAAGAGTTGTTTATGGGAGGTCGGGGGTTTCGTAATAAAGAATGCGAGCTCAGTCCGGGGGGAGGTCGCTTGACCTCCTAAAAGGGGTGAAGGGAAAAATACGCTGAATGAAAACGCGTCGAGTATTTTTAATTAAGTAATGGAGTACGTTGAATTGGTTACCGGTTTTTGTTAATATTGGATTTTATTGTATTGGTCGATAACACGCGAATGTCTGTACCCATAAGTATTCTGATATACATTATCTGTATTTTTAATAATATTTATAGGTCGTAGATTTTATTATAGACCTAGAGCTAAAATCTATTGGTTTTTACGTGTTTTACAACTCTTCGTATGAAAATAAATCTTTAAAACTTGCCTATATAGCAAGAATAAGGGTTATTTTATAGTTAAACTTAGCATAGCATAGCAAGCATAGTTTATATTAGGATTATTATATAGGTTTTCTCTTTCTATAGTTGTTTAGTTTCAATTCGAATATTTATCTTTCTAAATAGAATACCTTAGGAATAATGTCATGTATTTTTACTCCGATCGATTATTTTAAAAAAAGTACTGTAATATCATATTTTGACGTTTTCGCTTCTGTGGACAGTCCTCAATAATTATCCTGGAATATTATACAAAGAAAGCGATCACCAAGCTCCACAACTATTAATGTAATGATACGAATCATGGATTCGAGGAGCACAATTTCGGGCCATTTCGTAGTTCGTACAAAATTGATGCCCCGACTATACAATTTCGAATGCAAATTCATTTAAAACTATTGTTCTCGGTGCTATACTAGTGCTTCTTTTGTTTTATGTTTGCCTGGTACTTTAGAATCTTGTATTTGTTAAATAAAAAATATATTGATGAAATACATTTTTTAATATTCAAAGTTATCCTGCTAAATCTCATATTAAAAGTGTTGGTCGATTTTGAATACATTATTTTGTATGGTGATAATTTTACATCATTACACTCTAAAAACTTTAAAAACCGGAGAGCAAATGTTATTCCTCCTTGGACTAAAAACTAAAACCAAATAGGAGTAAAACAAAATATTTTTCAGAAATTATTTGTATTTTAGCTTATTAACAGTTAGTTATACCTTCTGATATATCTTATCTCTTAAATGAAAAAAAAAAAATTTCCGTAAAAGCCACTCCGATGTACTTCACGATATTTGGTTAAAGTTAAAAAAAATAAAGAAAGAAAGTAACTAACTATTAACTTAACTATTTAAATCAAGGTTAGTGCGGCAGTACTACATTCCTCAAGGCTAAATTAGCTCACCTAGAGCAATGCTAGAATTCCCCAAGTCCCCGAACGTATCTAAAATCCCCTTCGTAAAGGACTTATGACCCTTTCTTGAAAATATCACACACGAGCATACAAATGCGCAGCATTTAAATATATTGATCTATTTCGTTACCTTCACCTTTTATATTAAACATATTAGAAGTCTTAAGCAATATTTCCATACCAGTACGACTTAGCCGGCAACGCGTTTGCAGTTCCTCTGATGTTGCAGATGTTCACAGGCGTCGATGATCACTTATTATAAGGCGACCCGCAACTCTTTTGCCCCTTATGGAGATGGATTGGAGTAATTTATATCATAAGCTTACTGAAACCGGCACAGATGGCGCCACTTTACAAGAGCAATCAATATTATAATAGCAATAGCTATAAGAGTTTTAGAATAGATATCTTCGTGTCGGTAACACAAAAATCAAAAGTAAAAAAATATTATTTTGTTGTGTGATTATGCATGAAGATGCCCGAATGCCAAAAATGGTATTGGATTAAAATTCGAGGGAACAAATTACCTAGATAATAATAAACAGTAAAATTGAGTGTTTTCCACCCGTGTCGACAGTGTGTCACGCGTACAAGGGTCACGTTTGTGTCACACGTCATTTGGATTGTCGCATTTCATCACGCGGCTGTAGAAGGGGACTTTGCCGAATCCAAATTGACCCCCGCTATTGGCATTTGCTACCAAGTGCCCATTATTTCTTTCCTTCCCATAAAGGTTATGATAATATCCCCGGATGGGGTTACCGCGTCTTGTACGACAGATGTTTCCGTGTTAAATCGTTTTTAAGACGCGTTCTATTTTAAGCACTATCGTGTTATTGATACTTTGAATAGAATTTAAATAAAATGATTTTAAATCACCTTTTTCATTTCATCAAAAGAAATTTGATTCATAATTAGTCTTCGTATTTTCCTTTTAACAAATTTTTTCGATTTCCTTTTTTTTTTCCTAAGACCTTATTTTTAATATTGATGGCAACAAATTATCTACTGAAATTACTGATGAAAGATGAAACATTATTAGAACAGTTGTTGTACGGACGAATCGACATTACTAAGAAATCGTAACAGAATTATTATTTTGCATTGTTCTCGGTCACTTAAATATCCTCATTTCTACCCCTTTTTTGTTAGTTAACCGCTTCAGAGTATCTTCAGTACCTCTGGACGGACAAATTCTGTAGAAAGACAGGACCGGAGACAACAGAAAGTCAAAAACTAACCTTGCTCAAGTTAAAATAGAAATAATGATAGTTATTTTATATTATTAATGACTTTGGAATTTCTTGTTGGAACTTCGTCATTAAATGTCATAGAGTGTACGTACATCATTTTCCTCAAGGGTCGTACAGATAAGTTTCCCGCAACTTATTGTACAAACTTATCTCTTGCATAATGGATATGCCCTGATAGGTTTCCATAAGTGATTGATAGAGGGCACTGTTAAACGCTTTCTTAGTAAGGACGTCGCATTTGATATTTAATGTAATGCTTCATGTATTGATTAAAATCAATGTTAATATTGCATTAAATAAATGACCATTACAAAAGTAACTACTACACCATTCTAAATAGCAGTATTATAACAGTTTGTCTATTTAATGGAAGATGGAATATACACACATTTTGATTTCATCTTTTGTCTTTTTTAAATGTTTTCAAATTTTATGTGTCTATTTAGGGAAATTAGTATATTTTTAAAGAATGTGTTACTTTTTATTTATTTTATTCTATGGTTATTACGTTACACGAAGCGTGAAATCTTTCGTCCTTAACAGGAGTACGGTTAACTGAAAGTACATCTCCATTAAAATATATCAGTAGTCATGCGATGACGGATCGGCGAAATGCTTTGTTGTGCAAATGCGGGCAGCGCCCTCTGTCCGCCGAATCCGAACTTTATATTTTTAATGCGTCTTAATACCTAAGGGAATCAAAAGAGATAAATATCAATCGAATGTACTTTTTATTTATCGATTCTCATTCTTTTTACCGAAATTCCAGTCTCTCGCCTCATCTTTTTACTGAAATTCCTGTCTCTCGTCTCATCTTTTATAATTTATAAATAATAGGTTGGTAAAGGAGTTGGGATAGCTACGGCACCTCACTTTCCGACTCGACAACGTAAAGACTCGACAACGTCCTAATTGACTTTTCTTTAGTTCACTATAATTTACAGCAGTATCGTATGCAGAAGTAGAGTCATTGAAACTTTATTTTATTTTTTGACAATAAATGTAATAAAAAAATATAAACATCGCATGAAACCCATATGAAACGTCATATAGAACAATGGAGGTCGTTACAAGGAGCCATGATGAATGATCTGTCACGCGGCGCGGGGCGCGAGGTGACAGCAAAACGATTTGACGCGGGAAAACTCGGCGATTAATGTTGACGCCCTCGCTTCGTTAGCTCGGTTGACGTTCCATAATATTCCGAATTAATATCTTTCTTTACAATTGTACATTTATTTTATTCTCAAGTAAAAAAAAAAACATTGTAAGTGGTGAAAAAGGCAGCAGTTGTACTTATAGCTTTATTCACCAAATCGAGTCCCACATGGATCAGAAAATGTACCACATTTTGACTGTCGATTGTCGAAGAGCACATCTCAATACTAACTTAATATTATAAATGCCTATGTGAGTGTGTTTGTAACGCTTTAACACCTTTACGACTCAACCGATCGTCGTGAAAATTTTGCACACACATAACCAGGGGTACAGAAAATGACACGGGTTAATTTTTATCCCTAAAATAATACTACGAGGTACGCAAAAGCTTCATTAACAATATCAATTGCCATGATAACGTTTCACGTTTTGACAATAACAACTTTTTGACACATTATTTTTCACACCAATATAATTCGAAATTATAATAAGCGGAATCATCGATAATATGTTACGCGTGGAAAATGAGAACACGAAGCCGCGGACAACAGCTAGTTCTAGTTAAGTCTTATTTTTGGAATCGAATCCAAGACTTGCGAGGTTACTAATAGGTGGTTTAATCGGTAGATTTGGCTAGGACAAGATTGTCACAAGTGGTTCAGATTTCTTTCAAAACTCCGTAACCAAGATCATAACTATAAAATACCGTTCAAAGTTCAAATGGCTCATGATTTCAAGCATAATTTATCATATCTGAAAGTTTTTGTTTTGCCTTGGTACGAATTAATACTTCGTAGAATTGATCAGCAAATAGTGCGTCTTTTTAAACAACCAACAAAGAATACATTACCATATATAATTTAAAAGAAAAACAGCAACAAAAAACTTTAAGAAGTAAAGAAAATATAATCATTTAAGTTCTTCATAAAAGTTACACAAAACAGATATTTTCCTAATAGATAAAGTGGCAACATTGGTTCATTTGAAAAAGTTGGCGGGGAAACGAAAATCGGTTCTGCTACCGCAAAACCAGTTAAACCGCAGTTCAAGTAAACAAAATACCCAAAGTCAATTTCTAAATTGCCCCACGACCATAAAGTCAACCCCTCCTTAATCCAATCACACCCTGTCCTTGTCAACGTTTTGTTTATTCTATTCTTCACCTTCCACTCACAAAAGACCTCCGCACTCTAAGGACTTTCCCCTTCAAGGCCATCTGTATATATTACAAACGGGAGGGGGAAAAGTTCCAAATAAACTGTTTACAACAATATAAAGGAGAGCTCTTGTAGAGGCATAAAAAAGAAATTGTTTTTCAAAAAAAGAACACACGAAGAAAATAATCCATTTAGTCGCGTGCCGCGCAAATGCTTCGGCCGTTAAGGGAACGCACGCGAACAAGATCAAAAAACAACCATTCGTATTTTGAGCATGGCTATCCTTTTATTTCGACTAGTCAAAGCAGGGGGTTTGAAATTTAAAATGTACTTAAATTCAATTCGCATTTCCTTTAGGGATGTTCGTAGAATATTTTAGGAATAGTAAATTTATTTTTAATTGATTTTTGAAATAAAAACTTATGTAGCCGCGCTACACGATATTTGGTAGGGGAAAATATTATAGGTTCGCTTGAACAACATGCAACATGCGTTAGCAACACGCGTCAGATACATGCTTATTTGAATTTGGAACAGTTTCGACGAATGAAAAAACGAAATTTTTTCATGTAATTTTGTTGTATTAAATTTTTAATTTTATTGTTAAGATGCAAGGGTTTACTTTACTTTCGTTGGTTATTTATATATTTTTGAACTATTGTCGCGCCTGTTTTGAGTTTTCACACAGACACAGGCAGTCCTTATGACTGCCTGTGGTTTTTTAGTACTAGGCATTTTTTAAGTATACTTTATTAATACAAGGCATGTATAAGCAATAAAGCATACTTTGATTTATTTAAATACATGGACTCTTAAATACAGTAGGTAGCGAATTTAAAATTTGTATTTTAAATAGGACATACGCATTTTTTTTTGTTTAAACCTAAAACAAAGGAAATACATACTGGCTACGATAGCCGTATTTTGGTGCAGACCAATTTCAACAAAAATCGGTACAAAAAACTTTTTGTCCGGCAAACGTCACTGCGCGCGTCCGGTATCTTTTTCGTTTTTTGATTTCCATTCGTGTCCATGGCGAGGTTGTTTTTGGCCATTCATAGTTAACGTGGGTGATCTTTTGTAAGGGCTCTCTGTGAAATTGGAGAGGGCATCGTTTTTTCCTTTTTGCAAAATCAAAATTGCTCCCGTATAGTTGTTCTGAATGGCCAGTGTGTCTGCTAACCGATACGTGAGCTTTGTGCAAAAATTTGTGTCGATTTAAATGAAAAATGGCCGCCGGTTTTTTTGTGATCATTCCCCGTTGTTAATTTTTTGTACTTAAAATATTTAAATTTACGTATGACAAATTTTAACCTATTCTTAATTATTGAATAAAAGCTGGTCAATCAATCAATGAAGGCATTATATGTAAACTAAATAAATACGAAAATCTGTACAAAACTCAGTCATTTTTAAGTTATGTTCTGTTCAAATCTGATTCCATTGGATTAACTCCGCCGGAAAAAGCTTTGAGAGTAAATCCAGGGGAGTGTTCAATATTGAAAATTCATGTTACCAGTCGTCCATTCTGTAGCAATATTGGTAATGGCAGTTGAAAAGTGGCGCCCTCTTCCCCAGCGCCGTGAAATGTGACCACCGCTCGTCCGTGACATACATTCTAATGGTCATGTCCCTAGGGATCGCTATCATATGGATCGGAAAATAACTTTAAAATAACAGAAATAAATTATATGAATGCATTTTTCACAAGCGTTAAACGTTGATACGTGGCACTTAAAGATAATTACGGAATCGAAAGGAAAACGAGTAGACAGCCGTATAATTACGTATTCGGGATAGATAAGCAAAAGGAGAGAAGACAAGAATATTTACGCATTAGATTAAACTCAGAAGTATAGATAACTCTTCTTCACGCCTCTTATTGTGATCACACCTCTTTTGGAGATCTTAGTGAGATCATGGCACCTTTTAATTGAGCTCGCCCATTCAAACAATTAAAATGGACATGTGCCTCCCTATATTTTACTTTTCACACACCTAAACTAAACATCACAAAGCAATTGATGGTGGTTGTTTGTAGCCTCAGCATCCCCATTGTTGTAGCGGTGTAAAAGATACGTCGGTTGAAAAAATATGTTTCAATAAGATGTTACCATTATACGTTTACATTATTCTGTACTAAAAAAAAGTTTGCGAAGCAGGTGTTTGCAGCTTGTAATACCATATATTTTTATTGTTTTTAAAAGATGATAACTTTTGAACAATTTATTATTTATATAATATTATTTAAGAACATAATAAAATAAATTAAATTGAAAAAAGTACCAATAACCTAAGCAATTTTAATGCAGACTTATTCTCTCTAACATCAGCTGTGTTCTTAAAATAAAAAAGATCCGTCTCATGTGAGTGTACCCTCGCCTAATCTATTGGAAAACCATTGAAAAAACATCACTTAAAGAATTCGGACTGCGCCCAGCGGTCGACGGAAATCCGGAAATTCTCAATTGGATCTTTTACAAGGGACGTGTCACACACGCTAGATTAACCTTTCCTTGTAGAACTCTCGTAGACTTTGAAATCGTAAATCGTGTGCGTAACGCGATACGTCAAGACGCGAGGGGCGGTTTGAATTTGACGATAAATTCAATATAACTTGTGCCCATACGACCCTCTTCAATTTTAATCACACCATAAAGTTTAAGTCACTAGCCTCCATGATTATATATAATAATAACAAATAAATAACTTTTCACGTCCGTAGCCCAGTGGGATAGGTAGAGATTACGGATTTCCATTTGGCCCGATCCTGGCACACCTCTCTCGCTTCTTCTACATTCATATATTTTACGAGTACTTTAATCGTCCCCGTCCGAGTGGCCTCTACCAACATGCCATTCACTTTTGCAATATTAATTTGCCTTGTCACATTTCTTCAACCTTTGACCGAAGACGATCGAACCAACAGAGCACAGTTTAGTAACATCGTCCTCTTTTAAGCTACGCTTTTCTCTTACAACCCTATTACTAATCCTACCATTCAGTCACACCGAGCATAGATACTTCTCAAGGACCGCATCCGACGTATGCAACGGTCGGAGGTCAAATAAATTCGTATGTAAGTCAATCTTCTTATAACTTAACTAATTTACTAAAAATCGATAGAATTATACCTATACATGCAGGATTGACGTCTAATACTTGACTTTCGTATAGCGTCAAGTTTATAAATTTGTAGTTTTCGTTTCGTTGCCAAATTAAGTTATGATTGTAGTCTTGTAGGTCTTGCCAAATTAAGTTGTACCATAGTTTTCTTCTATTTTGGTTTTGTTTTATGCACCTACGTACATATACTTCATGGACTCTGTTTGTCTCTAATTGAATTTACATGTTAATTATTACGTAGGTTATATCTAATAAAATTAAACGAGCAATTCTTGTATATATATGTATATATCTATATAAACTGAATCTCGGACACGCCTCTAACCTTTTCATGAAATTTTATATTTAGATTCGGTTTTTATTATTAAATTTATCTATATGGGTGTTTTGTCCATAAAACATCAAAAAATGTAATCAATTAATGTAAAAAGATGGCGCTATCTTGTGAATGGTTTTTGCATTGTCTATTTTTGAAGCGTTGTCAAGGGCTAACTTATTCTATCTCTAATTATATCTCCTATTTTTGTTAGATGGCGCTATATCTAAAAGAAATACGATCTTACATATAAAAGATAACACAGTGCAAAGCTCGGCCCACAGCTAGTATAATTTATTTATGCTGTGAAATTAATTCATGTAATTTTGTTAATAAACCAGTTTTTCATTACAGTTATTAGTTTTACCATAACAATATACTAACATTTTTGTTGATATAAAATGTAAATATCCGTTACCTAATATTAATTCTGTGTAACCCGAAAATGTCCATAAATTTATTAAGGTGACGACGACTCGTAACGACCGGCACAAATTGCGATTTAACCTTGTGTCCGCTATATTAAAATACTAAAACATTGTTTGACAAAAAAATCTGTTACAATTACAAAAATCAAGTCGCAGATAACTCAACCTTTATGTTAAAAAATAAGGTCGAGAATCTGGCACTATAAAGATATTTCCAGTATTCTTGGAGCACATTTAATTTTGTATAAATGTGTAGGGTGGGACACGCAGCTTCGCATCACGCGCGCGAGGATTCATCATCACAACAGGAGGTCGTCTTGCACCGTCTTCCTAATATCCAATATTCGTACACCTACCCACACTGCGTTGAATCACTCGCGTTAAGGTTATATAAATACAAATTATAACACTTAACCACTAAAATATAAACAGAAATTTTAAATTAAAAATATTTTGATATCTGTAGAGTGCTTTGGTGGAAAAAAACATTCTAGTCAACCGACTGAAATCCGTAATGCATGATATCCTTCGACGATTTTATCGCAACTGGGGTAGACAGAGATATCAATGAATATAATTTTTTGAAAAGTTTACATAAATTAAATACACATTTCGACCTAAGTACAGACCTAGGTCTAATTGGGCTACTAGTGTTGGGCATAAGCCAATTGAAAAATCGTGAATCGTGAAATCGTGCCCGCTCAATTATATTTATACCAAAAAAGAAATGAATATTGATTCAATTCATTAAGATTTGATAGTCATTAATATTAATGAAAGGCAAAAATATACTAAAGAAATATATGAGATATAATTAATATGTTGATTACATTCGTGTATTTAAAGATATGCGCTTAGAATACGTTAATATTGAATACTTTGACATAAACGCGAGTGGAGTGAGAGTAAACATTAAAGGACTTCTTTCCCTTGTCAAATGTTTGTCTGGTATCCCGCAAATGTCGTGGCGTGGAGTTTCAAAATGGCTAAATTCTCGCGGAAAAACTTCCGCCGCGATAATATTTCATCCGCGATAATATCCCGAAACTTTCTCTGTCTTTGTTGTTTGGTTTTAGAGAATTTCTTTCAGGGGAGCGCCGCTTTGGGATGTTAATTAATTTTCATGTTTAATCTTTTTATGTTTCAACAATGTGGAACTATTGGGAATTATTTTAATTTCGCTTTCTCTTTTTATTTTGTCAAAAGTATTTTTAATATTAAGAATTTCTCTTGTTGAGTTACATATTTGTAGAGGAAATCTTTCAACAATTATGCAGGGAAGACGTTCTAACACGAATTTAAGCTAAAAACATAAATGACAAACATGGATCTGAAACTGAAACAAACAAACAAGACACAAAATCAATATCCGTTTGTTTGAATAGCGGGTAGTTTATCGTTGCACAGTTATCCATGGATCACCGCAGCTCGGCGCGGCGCTAGCGTCGCGACATCCGGCGATCGCCCGTCATTTCCGCTTCCGGCACGCACCGCGTTAGCAGGATATAAATAAACCGAGCGTGCATCACACATTGCGTGAGATAAATCGTCTGGCTAATTCCTCAAAGATTTATCTATCTGCCATTAACATCGTAAACTTCACACGCTTCTTTAAATTTGCCGCGTCTTTGTTTTGTCGAGATTATGAACAGAACATTTGAAACAGACATTATTTGGAAATAACCCCATATTCAAAGGGTAGGTCTTCTTTTAAGAAATTTTGGATCAAAACACCATAAGCGTGTACTATTTTCGTTCTACAGGAGCTGACATACAATTAAATATCTTTGATTTGACGAAGACTCTTCTTACAAATCGATCGATCCCTCAGTGACTACCATAATATGTTCTGTATATGTTACACTGCTTGCGCGGTGAATGAAATATATTCGCAATAAACACTAAAAAGAAGTCATATCACTGCCTCGATCAGGTGCACAAAGGAAATTCATAGAGACCTATTATTTTTTGACAGGTATATCGAGAATTATGTTATCTAGTTTAGCATGAAAAGTTTTGATTCTTTTCAGACGATTTATTCCGAACAAACTTAATATTATCAAGTAAACGAATAGGAAAAGTACAAGCTTTCGTATTGTCCAGATGCTCGTTTCCGGCGACTGTTAATTCCTCATTTGCCGTTGTACAAAATGAGACAGTGTTCCATCACGGCGCGGGGCCGAAAATACACAATAAATGTGGGTCCGGAGCTCCCCTGTCCCTTGACCGGGGCTCGTTTACTGCCCCGGCTAATGAAGCACGCATATTGGCAAGGCGCGACCATCTTAGCACACCGAGCTCAAAATTTCATGAAGTGATTCTGTTTGTTTTTCTTTTTATCTTTTTGTCAGCCAACAGAAATTCAATTCTGGAAATAGCGTCATTCGATCTCTTAAACTGATAGACTACCGAATGACAAATTACTAGTATTCATCAACAAGATAACTATCTCTCGAACTTGGGCACTATATGTGTTTGCAGGTGGTTTAATATGCTGATATATCGTTTGGACCGGGTACATTCGGATATAACGGGAATATATGGGTTCCGTTGGATGCTGCTACATATTCCTAGAGTCCTCTATTTGACGCCAACTACGTTCCAAGAATGAAATATTTTGCTTATGTGATAAACTATATTTTACTTAGCACTTCCAGTAACGAAACTTACTCCTTGAACTGGACATTGGTTAATTACGTGCGATAGTTGGAAGCTCCTCACGAGAGAATGATTGCTGCGCGGTAACGACGCGCTTCGACCGGACTTGTCTCGACCCGGGCCACGAAACTAGCGAGGGAAATAGACAAGAATCAACGGAAAATTTAATTACATTGTTTATAAAGCTTCATTCAATAGATTCGTAGACTTAACGGATCGATTCGAACTGTATTATTTTCTATATTTTCTAATTAATATTTAGTGCACATGTTACAGATATCAGAATTTATAAAATAAATGAATCTTCTATCACTCAGTTCAATCTAAAAGTTCTTCATGTTTTTATGTATAGTATTCTATATGACCCAGTATATGAACCTATTAAATGAATAAATAATCAATATACAACTGGCTGATTACTTGGCTTCCTTTTAAAATGCAAGTTTTTCTTTATACATTATGATGACCTCAATATTTTTTCATAAACTTTGCTATATACAAGTTACTATATATCTATGATCTATTTTAACTGATATTACACAATAAAGAGACCGATAATATAACATAAAAAAGACAAGAGCTGGATGTAGGCCTACCTCAATCACAACGAAGATCGTTTGCTTGTCGTCCTCAGCCTTGCAATCTCCGCAACCTTGACTAGATAATCGGCCCATCTTGTTGTGGGAGGCCTACGCTGCGTCGCCCGCTATTCCAAAATATTTTGGCTCCAATGGATGTCCAACTACGATTAAACTAAACGAGTTTGTATATTATAACTGTATGGTATTGTTATTTTTAAATATTAATATAAATATCTTAGTTTCGTGGCTCCACATTACTTAAAGCACGTACTCAGTAATGTCATTCGGCGTCCGCACAACAACTAGTTTATGGAGTCATTTCGCTGTTCGAGCGCCTCTCGCTGTTCAACAACAACCACAAATCTACACTCAGCTGAAATATAGATATTTTCCCGTTTGTAAAGTCATTTAGAAGGTTGCAGTTTATTTCTTAATTGAGTTAGTAATTTTTTTTTAGATAATTTGATGTGTTAATGTAACTGTGTTTGGGAATTTTTGTTTATTCAGCTAGTTTCTATTCATCATCACTTTTACTTAAAACCTGTCAACTGTAGGTAGATCATAGGCTTCCCCATAAAGATTTCCACCTGCTATTCTCATCAAATTGAGCCTCAAGCATAATCAGATCTTAAGTCTAACGCTGTCTTGACTTAAAATTTCTCCTATTAATTTCTTTGTTTCAATCTCCCAGAATGTGACTAGAATTGAGAAAGATATGCTTCGGTGGTTCGCGCATATTGAAAGGATGAATGAAGAGAGAATAACGAAACAAATTTATGTTGCAAAAGTGAGTGGCAGTGTTGGTAGGGGACGCCCAGAAAAACTTATATCGATCAGATTAGCGGTTTACTAAAAATGGCGATATAAGGAGCATCCATAACCGACGAGCATGTATGCGTAGATGTATGAATGTAGAAGAAGCGAGAGAGGTGTGCCAGGATCGTGCCAAATGGAAATCCGTGGTCTCTGCCTACCCCTCTGAGTTACAGGCGTGAGCGCATATTTATTTATTTTATAATCTCCCAGACAATGGCTTCAACAAAACGTAATTAAGTAAATATTTATTAACGTTGATATTGTTAACTTCTTATAAATATTTTAAACTTGTAATTGGGTAAAAATAAATAAACATATACATATCAGACATATGTATATGTTTGTCAAATCTCTTATATAATATAAAAATATATCCATATGTAGATCGATTCTGAAGAATTATTTATTTACCCATATAAAATATACTTAATAATCTCAACAAGTACTTAAGGTACATATTTAAATCAATACACTTTAATTTTGGAAACGTAATTGTACATTTTTGCATAATTTCTTTAAAATAAATCAATACGTTCGACGAGAATCGATTCAGATTCCGAGCAGTTCATTAAACTCGATTCTCCGAAACTCATTGGCGCTCGCCCGAGCCCCCCAGGCGGCAGGTACCGAAAACAATGGCTCTTGGCCCCTCTGGATACTGCTTCAAGTGACAAACTCATAAACATTTGTCACTGGACAGACGTCCAACTAACTACGGTCCTATATTACAACAACACCAAATTACACAGACCCCTCCAGACGCAACCTTCAACCTCACAAAGTTCTCAGCGAAGGACCTGTAGAAGTTCTATGCAAAATGGTAGCGTATTACTTATTGATGCCCCAAAACGTTTAACCGATCCCACTCTAAATTTAAACAAATAATTTACGAACGGTCACTCCTGATGCCGAACGTTTCATTTAGGGTTGGCAGTTTGTTTAATTTCTACAAAATCTTCACTGTAAATGAAAACAAGAACTCATTTAAATCAACCCCTTCGTTATTTTTTCAAACATTCTCTTGGAAAACGATTTTCAACATAGACAAAGAATATTATTATTACAATTAATAAATTAACTTCACCTTGTAACAAAACCTGGTTAAAAGTGTCGTATCCACTCGCTCTCTCTAACTGTTGCCCGCGGCTTCGCATGCATTTGTTTCTAATTTTCAACCTTGGAAATTTTTGTAAGACGATTCCCCGTATAATAACTTCGAATTACAGGTAACATGTATTCTTAATACATGCAACATTACTATGGCAACCTATATTTTTAAAAAAAGTTTTATGTACCTCGGGAATACTTTTCTTAATTTATTTTAAGGATAAAAGGTAAGGAATCTGTGTGCAAAATTTCTTGAAGTTAAGGAGTTTAAGCGTATCAAATTCACATTCACATTTATATTATTAGTTAGAATAATATTATGGAGGTGTGACAACCCTAGATGAAGGATGAATAATTAAGGCACCACCGCGCCGTGGTCCAGTTGCGGACTCATTAGTCACGAGCATCACCACACGGACTAGTCAATGCAAAAACCTTATATTAATTGCAAAACGAGATATTAACTGAGTTAGACCCTAACGTCCTGGTCTTGCAATTTATATCAGCCTATTAGAAGATCCTAGATGATGATGAAGGCCTTCTTCAGAGCCTCAGCGTTTTATTTCAGACAGTGATACGACGTACAAATAAGTTTTAAATGTAGAGAAAGTTAGAAGTGTGAGTCATAATAGATCAGGAAAAGATTTACAAATTTTTAAAATGCCAACTTATAACTTAACAATGTATATATCCTACTAATGATATTATGTACTATATGTATAGAGACTACCGTGTCAAACATATATCTCATAATTACTACGACATATTTATTTCTATCACTTTCATTTTTTACATTAATAACATTAACATAATCTCTTGAATGGTGTCAATTGTTACTATTGTTAAAATTTGAAATTATTTTGATTTTAGCAATTTTGTGAATATATGTTTAAGAGTTTCGTAAATAAAATACAAAATGAGAGTAATAAACATAACAACCACGCGGACAAAGTTTACCGTTGAGGTTGGCAAAGATTGGCACCGAGCGAATCTCTGCGGTGGTCGCTTGGCAAGATAATTAATGTGAAGACGTCGTTACGTGTCCGGTGATTCCCTTCTTTAGACCCCACTAGAGACCCGACCGACCTTTGTAATTCTGACCAACAATAATAAACAAACAATAACTTTTATTAATTTTATTTCGCTCTAGTCAAATCTAACTAGTCTAACCCGCCATGTGTTTGCGACCACGACACGGATTGCCCGCAGCACGGCTCCGGTGAAACAGAGAATTGGCTATAAAATTACCAAGGAAACAGTCAGTGATAGCTGATGATATAGTGCGAAACAGATACATACAATATTGTAAAAAAATAAATAACATAAGAAACAAATAAAAAATTGTTTAACAAAAGGAAACCAGCAAATCAAAGTAAAACAAATGTAAAAACCAAGTAATTCTATACAAAATCTCTGACCACCATGTCAGAGGGTCCCTAGCAATATTTACAAGAAAAAAAATTGCTTTAAATATTATGTCGTATTAATTGTTCTAAATAAAAAGTTATTTTGTTGCAATCATTATACTTATATATATATATATACTATTATACTACTGCTTTATAACAATGCCACGTTATAGTAAGTGGCGATGTGATCGCTGGATGGCACGCATCCCTTCATACGCGCCTATACACATTTCTCTTGAAGGTACTCACGCCACTATTGTGTAGAAAAGGTAACACTAGCAACTTGTTACAATTCTTTGCTGGAGAAACATGGAAGACTGGTTATGATAACATAGTAAATACGATGCCTCATTAGAATATATCTTGATATCGTCTTAGCTTCGTAATTTCACCAAACATAGCGCTATTAAAACTGTGATGTTCTTCCAACAAACTTAAGTTTTGAAAAAGCGAGTGTTACATCACGTACAAAGGAAAACTCAATACACGTGATTGAATCTCTCCTGTTTATTCTTATATACTTTCTTTAGCTATTCCCATGACAGAAAGAGCCCAACAAATTAACAAAGGTATCGGTAAATCTCCACACGTGACGCAATACATCTTTACACATACCCGAAGCAGGACAAAAGAAAAGACAAGGCGACGTGAGCATTTGCAGATAAACGCGAGCCGTAAATCGAAATTTGATAACTCTACTGTGTTTCACAAAAACGTAGAATAAGAAGACATTCAAATATCTTCTCAGGTCTTTTTACTTATATAGGATAATTAAAAATAACATTTAAGATAAAATACAGCGATCTGACACTAAGTAGAGCAAACTTTATATCAATTAATTATTTGTATTGAGTAAACATTATAAGCCTAAGAAAACAATATATGTACAGATCAGATAAACTATAAAGTCTGTCTTTTATCCAAAATGTATAAAAAAGTTACTAATACTGTTCTACTATACCAGCTGAGATTTAGCTTATACGAGCAAAAGTCACCGCAAAAATCGGATATAAACTCACGACCTACTCAATCCATATGGATCCTAAACAATTAGACTGACGGCATTTTAAATTATAATGATTAATTGTATAAGAAACAAGGATACGAATATCTGATATCAATGAACTATAAATTTGATTTGATGATTTGATTGAATGATTTCTCTTTGCCGTATCTTAAATCTACGATTCACGAGGCATTATCTACCGAGGCGTAGTAAAGCGCAGGCAATCAGGCCGTGGGTTTCGTCTCGCGCAGTATTTTCTCTGCGGACAATGTACCCGTGGTATTTGTCACCGGTGCAGATAACGCCGGTGTCGCACTATCTCGCGCTGAGTGGGCATCCTTGTAGGACACCGAGTGCTTTACGCAACGCCGGTGCACCGATTTATGCGCACCCTCCATTGTAGATTAGCGTGATAGACGCGCGAGCGGGATTCACAATCAACTGGTTCGCTTCCTTCTTTTGTATTGGTGTGTGGTAGTGCGCTCGCCTTTGTCTCAGTTATTGGATGTACGGAAATATCAATTCAAATTCTCAATTTTGATACATTGATTGTACAAATCTTTTTTTTTCAACTGCAACCAACACAAGGAATACGGGTTGCGTCGCTAACTGGTTTGAGAGGGTAAGTAGAATTAAACACTTAAACAGAAGAAGGGTCTTTAAGATCTGCAGCAAAATGGCGGAACCAGCATTGTATTTTGGGCATGGTGGGGGCTTGATCCTAATATATCCTATAAATAATTAAGTCTGCTTCCTGTCTGTATTCTCTAAGGTCATAATACTTCCCGGTATAGTGCAAGCCACGTAAAAATTATGACGGTCCATCGACAAGAATCGAGGGCGCACCTTAATGTTAAATTAGGTGATCCATCTAAGAGCAAAGGGCGCTAAGGGCCCAATAAATTAGTTGGGGACAGCGGGGATAATAAACACAGCTAGGAAATGGCAGTGTGAAATAACTTGTTAGGCGTGCCCCGACCTCCCCACGTGACTAATTATTCTCCTTTGTTTTCCTTTTTGTCGAAGGCCACGTAACTACAAATTACTTTTACTTCATTCTGTTATTGCTAGTGATTAGGATCTTTTATACGATATTCAGCCAAGAAAAAAATATGTCACTTACAAACCCTATCGAATCTGTATAACAAACAATCAGTTTTAATCGAGCTCGTTAAATTCCAAATTTTACAGACATGAGCCTGTCCCTATGTACGGTACACAATAAGAGCAAGTAAAAATACATAAAAACTCATTGGATTCTTCTGTAATATTTCACATCTGACGGTTTAAATATAAAATTAAAAAAAAAGAAAAACAAATGAAAAAAGTTCGTCAAAACTGTTCCAAATTCAAATAAGCATGTTGCTAACACATGTTGAGCATATTGTTCACGTGAACCTAAGACTTTTCCCCAAATTTCGTCTAACGCCGCAAAAAAAGTTGATGATCATGCTTCTAGCAACTCAAATGACATTTGATCGGACATTTAACAGCTAGTTAATTTCCCCGTTTGATCAATCTTTCAGAAACCGGGCGTTAGTCATTAACAAAGAGTTAAGGAACACAAACATCTCAACGTTGCGATAAGAGGTTAAAATTGAATGCATTATTTATTTACTAGATTAGGTTACGTTATTCGGTTACCTTTACACGCATCAAATTTATGTTGTTTAGTAATATGATTTTAAATACTTTTAACGACAAGTCTCTGATAAAAGAACAGGCGTTTGGCATTGATATAACTAATAAGTGGCATGTCGAACATCACAAATAAAAAGTTTGAGAGAAGAAATTGTGATAAAAGGTTAAATTAGGTGAGATTACATGTCGTCATCGGGATCTTTATCAGTTCATGTCAAACAAACAAAACAGAAAGCACAAAAGTTGCACGTAAAAGAAACACATCGATAATTTTGTCACTGTTGGATATAAATATCGTTTTGTATTTATGGCGGAGGCGAGACAAAGGGAGGGAGTAATTACTCGGAAGGACATGGGGCGCCCTGCGGAGTGACGCCGGAGGACCGCGAGCCAAGAATCTGAGTATCTCGTACATCGCAATTTATTACGCTGATTGTTTTTTTCGCGGAACCTCGTGCATCATACTGGAGATTGTGACTGGCATCGACAGAGACACGACTTATATATTTAAAAAAAAAAACTTTTATGTATCCTACTAAAACTACATACATTTCTCCAATCTTTTACTTTTAGGCCACGTACACATCAAACGGATTGTAAGCCATAAATGGAAAGCCCAAGTGTGAACGGCTAATTTTCATTC
The DNA here is from genome assembly GCA_000931545.1 of Papilio glaucus. NCBI lineage: Eukaryota > Metazoa > Arthropoda > Insecta > Lepidoptera > Papilionidae > Papilio > Papilio glaucus. The sequence continues at coordinate 615,053 of JWHW01059814.1, forward strand.
ACACCATGCTAGCAATACGCGTACGATAAATCACTGGTGTGAACAAAAGAGTAGACTTAATTATCGAAAGAATAAGTCTAGCGGTGCTGGGAAACGCAATACGCTATATACGTAGTGAGGCAGTATAAGAAAAATCGGTCGACTACGCATAACGTAATGAGGTATCGGCAGTGTTGATCATAAGTTGAATATGAAATGATATACAATAAACTGCGTAACGGTCGCTTACAGTCGGTGGCTGACAACACCTTTGGTGTGAACACGCCTTTTGGAAGAAGGAGTAGATCAGTCAGCAGTTCATTGGGGTGTGCTCACACAAGTGGCCACCTGCCTAAAGCATCTGTTACAATTTGATGAGTTGCAGATGCGTTGTCAGCGATTTCAGCGATTTTTTAGGCGAAAGGGAGTGTGTGGACAAGAGAAAGAAGAAGAGGAAGGGATGCAAAAGGGGAAAGGATTAAGTCTCCGACACTCGTCATACATAAAACATCTACTTAACGCCTTCTACTATCTTCTGTGAGGTAGTGGCTTACCCGCGGCGGTCTACCACTCTGTAATTTTTTTCGATATCAAGTGAATTCTAAAGGACTACCTTCAATTTCAGTTTCCCTCTGGATCCCTTAACAGAATACAGTAAGGATCTTTACTTCGATCCAAAATGCTCCTACTTCTTATGCTGTTATAACCCATTATTCTCCTCCTGCGTTCCTCAAACAATAAATTTAGACGCTAAAACCACTTACCTATAGCATGTTTACTTTTTCGGCATAAAAGTAAACAATAATTCAAGATGCCTAATCAGGTAAACAATGCACAAATGTTTATAAAGAAAAAAAATCAATCATTTTTGCTCGTATTCGTCCATTTTTTTAAATCTTGTTATTTAAAAGTATTAAAATTTTCAGTTAAATAATTGGTGAAATAATATTTATGTTTTATAAAATAAAAAGCAATGTATGTATGTTGCCTATAGACTTCCAATCGGCTGTGCCTGATGACTTCCAAGCGGGTGATCCTGTGAAGTTTGG
>JWHW01059814.1:616527-644120 GCA_000931545.1 Papilio glaucus
ATCTATACATCTATACAGACAAACAAGGTAAAAACAATTAATGTAAAAAATACGACTATAAATTATTTTTTACATTAATTGTCTCTTTCTGCGAAGTGATTAATATGTTTTATTTGATTCCACGCGGACGAAGTCGCGGGCAACAGCTAGTGTTTCATAAAATTAAAGGCAATGTATGTATGTTCCCTATAGACTTCCAATCGGCTGTGCCGATTTCGGCGTAATTTTCAGTAAATCTTCAGAGTGGCCTAGCGGGTGATCCTGTGAAGTATGGCAGCGATCGGATTAACATAATTAGTGTTACCCGCGCGAATCCAGGGCGGATTACTAGTGTCTTATAAAATTATTTCCTAATATAAAACACTAATCAAAATTCTCACTACTTGAAACAATCAAATCAAACAGCCGAAACATTTTATATTAGATCATATAGAATATTACACTGCTACATAAAAACCGGAAAACTCGGAATTGAAAAACGCAGTAAAATGAAAAAATCGTCATAAATCGGCGCTACGCACGGCCGGTAATATCCGGTAAGAGCCGGCCTAATCATATCCGTATTTTAAGACTACCCCCGGGTTGTTACCTTGAATCTTGCACACGTTCTGATGGAGAGGTGATACGGCGGTTTAGCAAATGTCCTTTTCAATACAGGGACGGACTCAAAGTTTTTTTTAATAATTGTTTCTTATAAGTGTAAACAGACATTACACATAAGGACATGTACAACAGAGAAGCTGCAATCGTTTAGTACAGGCTTGTTTATTCTTAAAATAATTAATATCGTTTTAGAAAAATCCTTTTTTTAGTACTATTTATGTCGTAGATGGTGGCAAACGAACATGTGCCTTCTGTTAAAGAAGTCTGACAAAAAGAGACCTAGAAAAATAGTCCTTGCCAGTCTTGCTAGTCTTGACCTTGCTAGTCTTTGAGTGAGTTGGAAAGCTAAAAGGATTTTTGAGGGAAAATTCAGAGGACATTGCAATTATTTATCATGGACCGCACCACTGCCACTCGTTACCAACAGAGTTACATATTCAATCTGGGTTTTAAAGAGGTCTAAACCCTTCTGCTTCTTCTGTTTTACGCCGATACTGTGTAGAAACGGGACTACCGTTAAGCAACTCTGGCTTATACTTTTAACACAATAGTTTCTTAATAGATATTATATTACGATAACAGACTTTCTACATCATTTGAAAAAAATCTCGTATTTGATACGCAAAAAATAGGGCTCAGTACGTTACGCTTCCCAAATCCGTCACCGGGGTACAGTCATCAATACTAACGGTCGCACCCCGAGAGAGTCGTACAGTCGCTGCGAAAAATCATTCCGCAGCTAAAATATCAATAAAACACAAACGGTCAACGTTACCGTGCCGAGCGGGGCCGCCGGGACTCGTAGGATCGCGCCCGAATACCAAACGCGCCCCAAACAGCTTGCCCTTTTGATGGGACACTTTATATTTTTGTAATGGCCGCACCGACCGCGGCTCAGTGCTTTACGAGATTTACATTCGCCCGTGTCTTTTTATTGGCCGCGTAACGGTCGGCGCGTGCTGTAACCAAATACACTTAGGTGTTGAAAAATTCAACTCACCGCTCTCGTGAAACGATCTTTTAGTGTAAGATAATGTTTAGAAGAACGTAATATTGTATTCAGTGATTATGTGTCAAAACATTTTTTGGCAAGCGGCAAGCGGTGCATCAAGTGACCGCTGCCCAGTTGCCTATATCTGCAAAAACGTGGTTGCAGATGCGTTGCCTACTTTTTATGCACAGAGGAGGATATAAACAAAACGATGGATATTTCCTTTTCATAATTTCATCCCCTCCCCCGTTAAGGCCTCTTCCCCTTCCTATCATATTCTTATTAGAATAAGATGGGAAAGGATTTAGATATAGATCCGGCACCTCACTCATCGAACGAAACGCTAATGCACGCGATCTTGTGTGACGTCGTGGTATTTCACCGGTAGGGTGAGTGAGTAGAGCGGCGATCACACTGATGGACCAACGACCCGATAAAGGTTGTGGGAGTCTACATACATAACACATAACATTGAATTTCGACAACTAACATTACAAGAAAACGTAGTAAATTCGGCGTAACCTCAAGTAATCGATCTTTTACGTCCAGAGACATCCGCAAGTGGTCCCCCTATCGCGAACAGAAGGGTCGATGAGAGGGCATTTATTGGAGGTAATTAAAAAGAAAACAGACAAAAGCCCGCAGCTGATCGGAACGTGCGCCGAACACTAATGCGCCGGTGTTCGGACGGCCTAGTGATGTACCAGTCACTAATCATGTCCAATCGATATCAATATAAAAATTAAGGGTGTAGCTAAGAATAGAGACGACTCACTTTTTCTTCTCCAGTACCATTACCAAAGAACGTTGGTGATCATTATAGCAAACTGGACTTTTGTGCTGCCCTAAACAGTGGTTCCATACTCTCACTTTTATCTGACGCATCTGATTTCTGAGTATGTTTTTGAAGACTCAAATCAACAACAAAAAATCTTTAGAGGCGCTCACAGTTACCTTCAGATGAGCTGTTAGTTACTAACTTATGTTATCATTTCGAAAACTAGTCGAAATAAAACATTTCTTTATAGTTTATTCCAAATCAAGATAGAAATTTTGTAAACAAACGTCATTTACCATACAAGTACATGGCGGTCATTACACTTTTTAATACTTACATCGGAAGTGTTTTAATTGTAATCCTGAGATAAAGTGGAGTGAACTTGTAAAATATGGATACCCTCCTAAATGTATAATATAAGATTTTTGCATAAAAGTGTCTTTGTTTACAAAATTTCCATCTTGATTCGGAACAAACTACAGTAGTAAATAGTTTTTAAAGGAAGTGTGGTCAAGAATCACTATCGACAACATTGAAGTTCCATCTCTAACAAAGATCACAAACCGGTCCAGTGAAAGAGGACTTTTATCAGTGGCGACCGATACGCGCACTCCTAGACTCCGACCGGTAATTTATTACCACCCTGTACTAGAAAAGTTAGTCGAAACCACATTATAAATCTTATGTCAAAGTACATAGAATATAAAATGCGAGAGACCTACAACATTTTAATGTTTGTAAAGAGGACGACGGCAGTATACTTTTGTTTCTAAGTTTCCTAAGAATATAGAGCTAGTTTTTATTTGTTCTAATTAGAATGCTAGTAAATAGAACGTTTTTAATTGAACTTGGTTGTGAATAGCAGGGACTCAGAAGTTTACAATAAAAATGAATTCGAACATTAGGTACTTGTATTCCTTACTTCCTTGCTTTCAGCCGACAGTTGTCCACTGCTGAACTGGTATTAGTAAATGTCAATTCTCTGATTTCTTTCCAAACCTTCTGGTTCCTGCGTACTACTTCAGGCACAAATATCACTAATCATCTCAATTTGTTAGAATTTCTGACTCTACTTAGCGTGCCGACTATTGTGGCTTTACGTTTTCCAGATTCATTCATCATCCAGGCGCTATTAAGGGTGATAGAAGGTACGAAACCGCCATTCGACTATTGTCGTAAGTTTTAGTAAATTATTGCCATAATCTATTAATATTTTTATTAAGAAAAATATTTATAGTGGAAGGAAACAAATAGCAAGCGAACCACTGGATGTTTCATAGATAAGAACAGTTGCTGGCCTGACGATTCCATTTCGTTTAAAAAGCGTGAGACTCTATTTTGTACCGAACTCTTAATTCGGAATACCGAAAATCATAAATAATATGGAAATATGTATATAAACCGCATTTAAATTTTGTATTTTCATCGGCAAAAGTAAAACCCTGTTGTGAATTACGATGTGAACAGAATGTTGAAGGCGCTCGGTGGAGGCTCTTTTGGGAATAAGAACAATTTTTGGCATAAATTTACAAACCACCTGCGCTACTTATCCAACTTAGATAAAAACATAGAGCAGACAAACATAGAGACAATTTAGATGTTAATATTTTAAAAACACAGATTACTTTTGAGAAATGTTCAATCCTAGCTTTTTTTATAATACTAGTGACCCGCCCCAGCTTCGCCCGGGGCACTAATTATGTAAATACGATCGCTACCAAACTCTACATAAACCTGCTAGAACAATCTTAACGTTTCCTGAAAATCTCATCGAAATCGGTCTGTCTGTTTCGGAGTCTATAGAGATCATACATACACACATCGCATTATATATAATACATCATACATACACATCATATATATATAGTACATAATACACGTCCGTGATCAAGAAAGTATAGATTTCAATTTTAACCACATGTTCATTGTTTACAGCGTATCTTAATTTTTCTTCATTAGGTATTCCAATCGTAACGTACTGCGTTGCATGAATTAGCAGGCTGAAGAGGACCTGGACTTGATGAAAACCAACATAAAGATAATTTCTGCGTTTCGCCTTGCCCATCCCTACCCAAACTCCTCTTTATTTTACAGCAGAAGTTGGCAAACGAGCAAGCGGTTCACCAGATATTAAGTAATCGTTACCCATTAGCATCTGCAACAAGCTAATGAGTTGCAGAAGCGTTGTCTAACTTTAATGGACATAAAAGGGGATATACAAAAAAAGGATAATACCTTTTCCTATCCATCCCTTCCCTCGACAAATCCCATCCTTTCCATATTAGAACAGGAAAGAAAGGGGAAAAAACTAGGATTAGGCCTCCAGCATTTTACCCATGGGGCAAAACACGAAATACTTCTATACTTCACGCCTGTTTTCTGTGAGGTCGTGGTATTTCACCGTTAGAGCCGGACTATTCGTACAACAGATGTTGTTGTTGCTGGCTTTACCACTGTTACTTCCATGTTGTATTTTCCTCTTCCTCCCATACAAAAGTTGGCAACACATCCGCAATTCTTCCTTAAAAAAATCCTTACCTATCAGTCTTACATATATTTTTCTGTTAGACTTGTATATACCTCGGATATCCCCAACTAAATTATTCTTTCTTCCTTCTCCTTTACTCTTTTCCTTCTCGTTTACCCTGTCATCAAAGGATAGCTTTATCGGTTCTAGTTAAGATTATTCACACGTAAATTAAAATGTGAGTAGCATTTTAATTTTCATTTCTTCTTGTTTAATTTCTTAATCAAATTTGTTTAAAATAAAAATATAGTGTGAGCTCTTTCTTCTCTTTTATCTATAAAAATTCATTGCGACTAACAACTTTGCGATATCTAGAATTGGGTGGGATAAATGCGCGCTTTACTTATTACTTAAAGTAAGTATAACTTTAAAAATGATATTATTACATTATTGTGTATCTACACTAATATTATGAAGAGGAAAGATTTGTATTTTTGTATGTTTGTAACGAATTAACTCATAAACTACTGGATCGATTTTTAAAATAATTTCACCATCAGATTGCTACAATATCCCTGAATAACATAGGCATATATCAATAGAAAAAGTTAGAGGTACAAAAAAACATCGAGAGAAATGAGAAACGAATGCAAAGTCGGTAACAGTTAGTTCGCTATAAATCTGCCTTTAAGAATTATGTCAGGTGTTTATTAATTTAGTAGCTTCCACCATCAAGGACTTCATCAAGTAGAGTTAAATGTCAGATGGAACAATGTTATACAAACATAAAAGATAATTATCATTCACGTCATTATTGGCATTTTATCCATGATCAGTCACTGTTGAATATCCACGAAGTCGCCGAAGGATTGTCACAAAAATCGGTCGCCCTCATTGCACGAGTAAATACGTTGTATTTCTGTATATAACAGGACGAAGCAGTTGCCATTCTTTTTGATCCCATTGGGTCTCTTATATTTTTATATTCTACAAGCTGAGCCCCGTCGTGCAATCCTTTCTCAGTGCTCGTCTTTGTGGTAACAGAAACCTCGGTCCTCGGTCTCTAGGCCTTGTAGTTTGAACTGTGCATTGTTATATCCGTCAATTCAACAGTAAACTAAAGTATGTAGTCGGAGTGATCACTCTAAAATTTAAATAAATTCTTCTTCCTATAGAGGCTGGTTTAAGTAATATTAACTTTATTACTTAAGCCTCTAGTCTAATGCAAGTTAACTTATCGGCGTGATAACTAGGCGAGTTATAATTAACCCTTGCTTACGTTGTCAAAACGCCTATTGATCTGTCAAGGTCTAGACGCTCTAGCCGGGTGCTCGGTTGGCCGTCAAAGACGCGAGATGTCGCTGCGATTGCGGCTGATGTAGCCGCCGGCAGCGGCAAAGAGCCGCCCGCCATTAACTGATATGACAAGACTATAAAGTAACCCCACCGTGGGACGACGACGTGGGACTCGCAGGAAGGTATGCTCTACTTGAACTTGCAATTTAATTATAAATTAAAGCAAAACGAGTACTCTTCAGACGAAATACATTATCGTAAAAGCATGTAGTTCACCTGTTAAAGCCCACTCGTGGAACAGGTGCTGATCTTGACTTTTCCACTTTTAGTTCTTATTATAAACTACTACTAAATTAAACTAGTGGTCGCTACCAAAATTCATAGGATTACCGTTCGTTTCCACTGGCGTAAAATCGTGTCGCAATAGAACGTTTCCCTCTTTCTCTTTGAAACAACTGAGATGACAATATATTTTATGTGAATGTTTTCAGCAGTGGAAACCCACGGTTAGGGTTTGCCATAGACTTTACGGTTATTATGCAGATATGCGATCGTAGTAGATTGTACCTTACCGTGTGGACATTTGACTCCAATTGCAGTGTTAAGACATACCCGGGTCCCATAACTTATTTCTCCGAACTTGATCAAATTAATTGAACCTATATTGTTATTCGTTTTATCAATTATCAAGTTAAGAAATATGAATATAAATAGAGCATCATTCGAAGCATTATTCGTGTACCGCAATATTTTGCGCCGTACACACATTACCGGCGATCATTTCGCATTATATTACGGCGGGCGTTGTGTTGGACCGTTTTTGCGCGGGCCGGGTATCGAACCGGCGCGTTGCCCGTGTCGATGGGCCACTAACCATAAACAACCGTCCGCCGGACACGCACGGCCACTCATAACGTATCAATTGTCTTTATAGCCGATATTTTTATTATTTATTCGCAGGGCCTCGCGCGGCCGCCGTGTGTCGATGCGCGGCGATTGCATCTGGACATCGGACCATTTTTTGTGGAAAGATATTGGAAGTATGATGTGTATTTCACGCGAAAATATCGTTGTGTTGTTATTTATGTTAGTATTCACTTATACTAGTAAAGCCCCGGAGTGCACGAGACTCTGGGATCTATATTTGTTTTATTTGAAAATGTAACTAAAAATTCTAGGTAAGTTAAATGTGTCAAGAAACGAAAAATTATTGTCACTTCCGTTAAAACCAAATGAAAAATTATGCAAAAACAAATTTTGTGTAATTTTTCATTCATGATTGTCGTCTATCTTAGATTGAATTTTAAAAACATGGGTGCAACATATTACAGTGCAATTATTGATGCATAAATGAGATGATCGTTAATGTATTACAACTAATGCTGCTCCAAATAAATACTACTGTACTGCAGCGTATAGAGGTACCTACAAACAGCGCCATGTATGTAATCTTACAATTTGCATCATTTAGACGCTGGAGTTCGACAAATAAGCGCATTGCGTCAAAAAGTTGAGCAAACGCTTTCGTAGTAATGAGTGAGGTTGTTTTATTGATTAGTTCCTTTATCACGGCGCTTTGAAATATTTTTGTTTGAATGAATAATTTTAAACTGAACAAGAATCAGAAATGATAACAATATATGCTTTTAGAGTTTTATTATGGTTACATATGATAGAATCGCCTTGTGAACCAATATTTAATATAGACGAATTTATCTTCGAGAATGGTAGGAACTTCCTGCATACAGAATTTAAAACATTTAAGAAATCGTCCTCGAAAAAAATCCTCTAGAATCCTGCCCGCGTTAAAAGCGACCGTCTAATCTTCTAGAAGAAGCGTGCAACACGCAACTCATATAGCGCTTTTGTAGAATTAATGAAGCGATAGAAAAGTTAGGAATGAGTTATCAGCCTTTTAGTACGTGAAGGAAGAGTAGATTAAGAAAGAGACAAAGGCAGAGAATGGACAATTAGAAACACCGTAAGCGAAAATAAGAAAAAATACTAAGTTTTACCACCTTTACTCATTTTCTTAACTCTCTTTAAATTAAAACATAAAAATATAATTTATATTGAACAATTAAAAGGCAATTTTTTCGTAAGCCGTCAACAATACGGCTTACCATCGTAAAAATAAGACTGTTAACAACATTGTACGCGAATGTACCTTTAATATCGAATCGGGCGACAAAAATTCTTCTCGGAAACAAAATAACACCTTTGTTATTCGACAAGATACCTCCTTTAGGCTCTAATAAAGTGTCACATAAAGTAAAATGAGTAAGCGAGCCCGCGTCAGATGCTGTGATACTGGCAAGTCGCCGCTTCTAAGAAAACCATTCGATACATTGTCGCACGACTTCGCGAATAATTTACGGTGTGACACATTCGTTTAACTCGTCTAAAACTTGTTTTGTTCTTAGCCGACCATTTTATGAAGCTTTATTTTGTTTTTTATTTATTTATTTTTTATATAGTGTTCGTTCACAGTAACATACGTTCATCAAAGTACAATGACGTCATACTGGCGCTTTTGTACAATATAGAAATAAAATCACATCATGAAATAGTTTAGGGCGACTAACAAAGCTTTGCCGTTGAAATCCTTAGGTAAAAACGGGAGTCGTGCTCGCGTTCATTATGAACTCTTACATGAATAATCTTAATAAATAAATTATAATTCTCTAACGGTTTTATAGAGATACGAATCGTGATTAAATAACATACAAAGGATTTCAGCCGACCAGGCTAGACTTATATCGTCGCCCTTCGTTTTCTTAGTGTCCAAACGAATGTCAATTAACGAGTGTTTCATAGTCCGCGAGATCAGGTTACGATAACTAATAATTTGGGAATATTTCTTGATAAAATTAAATATTACATGTACCTCCTAAGAGGCAAGTTAAGTGTTCGCATGGGAACATCTTTCATTAACAATGTACGTACTACGTGCATAAATTTTACTATGATTCAATGTGATAATTAAATTATAAAATTCAATATCAAACGTCAGTTTGAATGCAATTCTGAATTAGTCACGGTAAATGACAATAGTTCGTTACTCTTTACTTATTTTAATATTAAAAATGACACATCTATACTAGTATTATGAAGAAAAAGAGTTGGTTGTTTGTTTGTCCCGGATAAACACAAAAACTACAAAACCAATTACAAAAATTCTTTCACCAATACAAAACTCATCTATTGGCAAGTAATCTAAATCATAATTTACAAGGCGAGTTTTTAGTAATTAAATAAAAATATAAACTTTAAATTACCAAACAATAATAAATATTGACCAATGATTTCAACATTGATGTTTCATTTTTAATTTTATGTTAGAAGGAGACAAAGAAACAAGTTTCCAGATGCTAAGTGACCACTACACATACGCAAATGAAAGCTACGGAGGCGACGCCAGTACTATACGGCGAACAGGGACAGATTAAAGAAGGGACAACCAAGCCTCACCGGAATGGTTGCATCTCACCTATCAGAGGAAACGCAGAACTTCACAGCTATATTCTGTGAGGTTGGAGCACTCCATCGGTCGTACTGATCTTCATTTGGCTCAAACACTTTTAAAACTTAAATAATAATAATTGTATTACATTAAATAATTATGATTTCTATTCTTCCTCCAAAGACGATTACTATTTAAAGTCCACTCAATCCTAAAAGGTCGCAAATTAATTTAAAATACGAGACAAAAGGGACAATGCGCATAAATATTAATAACGACAGTGAACCCGGATCATATCTGGAGTTTAATGAATAACTAATGTAACGGTTAGGATATTGCGGACAAATTGAAAATTATCAGTATCCCGGTAACCCTGCCGTCCCCGACTCGTCCCGGAACACGACTCGACCCTTGACTTTGGGACTGTTTACACTTGACGGGGTCGTATCATTATATGTCGTGTTAAGGGTTATCGCCAAAACTAATCTCTTCTGTAAAATACAACTACACTAAGAAATCTTTAATTTTACCCTTTAATTAGCTTTCTCAAGGAAATAATAATTTTATTTTTTAACCGACTGACCCAGGATCAGTCCGTTCCATTGTGACATTTAGTCCTAACAGCTTAACCGATTTTTAAGAGTTATTGGTACTTATTTTTGTATACTTCCTCGTTTTATTTTTTAACTATTACTTGTGCAATTTATTGTTTTAAGGAACGGTTACCTCATTTAGGCATAATAAATGATGTAACCTATTCTGCTTATTGTAAACGAATTTGCTAATATTTTTTTAGAACCTCTTATAAAGTTTAGGCTCATTCTAGAAGATAACAGCAAAAAATAAATGTTGGGTTCGAACCAATGACTTTGTTTCGCAGTTCATACCAATGCAGACATTTTAAGGAGAACGTGGTTGTTTCAGGCCTCCCATTAGATGGATTGACGATCTGGTCAAGGTTGCGGAAATTATACATTAAATAAAACTAATTTATTTATAGATGTTTTCGTGTTTAACAATTAAGACTTGAAATATTAAAACGCCTATAACAATCAACTAATACATGACAACTTAAATTTGATAACATTAACATTTATGTGGCAACCCTAACTTCAACCCTTACCCTGCGGAACTCGTTTATAACAACATAAATGCAATTCAGCAAATTGTTATTGACATGTTAATAGTTTGGGTGTCGTGTTGTCGCGCGGCGCTAGATGTCGCTACTTACCTTTATGGGCCGCTCAGAGGCGCTTTATGACTTTTAAGTTGCTTTGAATTCATTTTGCACATAGTGTTGGCGTCTACCTATTGATGAATATGCTTCGAAAATTATGTGTATAGTATATAGATAATACAAAATATCTTTGTCTTGACCGCTAAGACGGTGAAAAAATCATTAGCTGTGACATTAGTACCCGAGCTTCAGTAATTTGTACTCCTTTTATCCTGTAGAAACAAACAAATCACATGTGCTCTAAATTCTGTTTTCTTTAATTTATCTTTTCACAAACCGTGGATCCGATTGTCCATCAACCAGCATCAATATGCTGGTTGGATTGAGACCAGATTTTACTTTCGTAAAAAATATATATATATTATGTTTATATACAGTTTTACAGTCACTTTAAACCATTCTATAATTTTATAACTGACTCTCCTTAATATACTCTCACTTAAGTTATCACTTAACTTAATTAACATTTACCTAGCTTCTGAGTTTTATCTGCACATCCGTGGTACTTTTCTTTTTATGAAGTTGTGATGACAAGGACAATGCTGTCTTTTATTTTTGCGAGACGTTATAAATATTTGTTATTCACAATTATTATTAAAGCATTTATTGGAAAATATCTTAATGAGTTCCACAGGTATCTTGGCTTTGAGATTTATTAAAAAGAAAAAATACATCACAACAACCCTTTATATTATTACCACAAACAAGCTCTCCAATTAGGATGGGCCGTTTACCCCGGGATTAAATTTGAGTGAAGGCCGTGTAATGCCTTATTCCGGCAATTTCGCCTGAGACGGTAATGAATTTCGCCTCAAGACATAGCTGCTGTTTGCTGGAATTATGTAATGTTGTACAACGGACTCCCAGAGAGCATCTGTCACAACCCTTTTTTGTCCGAACACCATAAAATCAATCACAATGTGGGATATTTTGATAAATTTAAAAGGGTTAGTTCAAGATCCATCTCTTAAATATTATAATTTCTAGTCACATCGTGAATGATTTCCATTAATGACATTGTGGATAACCAGATAATGATTCTAATAGCCGCTTTTTTAGACAAAAAACTTTCGTACACTTTGTTTAAGACCAATTACGGTCACATTATTAGGATATATATTATTTTTAGAGAATATTTATATTTTCTAAAACCAATGTAAATGTAAATTTGAATGTCATTATAATAAAACTCACTGGTAACAGCAATTATGGATTTTTGTTGCGATAAAATAAATAATTACCGTTTATTAACTTTAAATAAGAGTCGGAAAAGTACTGCTCCTAATAACACATCATTCCTAAGTCTACAAAGTCTCCTCAAAAGTGACATAGTGATGTTACTGCCTACTCCGCAAGAGTAAATGAGCGTGAGGAATAAGTAATAGTGTATTATCTAATGCGGTCTGAGAACTTAAGACCGCAGGTCCGTCACCGCTACGAGTGTTTAAAGACAGCCAACCGGTGTGGTTAAAAGGAATTCTAGTAATATTAACGGCCTTGCTGACGTGTGAAGATTATGTTATTGTAAAGCAGTACATATATATAGTCTACAGACTTTAATATTATCCTTTTATATGAAAATCATCAATGGCGAAAGATTTTTAAATTTGAACTTGGATTAACTAGAAAACGCTTGCTTGTATGAATTATTTTTAGTTTATTAAGCATCTTTAAAACATACTGGTGCATATAAAATTTTTGTAAACATTAAATTTGTATCGTGCCGTTTCAAAAAAAATCAGTAATTAGTGTGTACCAGATGGTGACTACATATATGTATCTCCTAAAGCTGTTCTGAACTCGAACTTATTAGAAATTAAAGAACGAACCAACTATTATCAATCATAACGTTAAATATAAACTTTATCACTATTATTTAAATAACAGACGTGTGGTCACCGCTGTTCGGGGACTCTATAAATAATTCAACTCATCAAGGAGCCGTGTCCATACTCCGCGACCCCGCGTTTATTTGCACACTGTACCCAATGCTTCATTAAATGTATTGATTTTTGATATTCCATTTTTGTTACTTATATTTTTTATCTAAGTATATAAGTATATTTATTGGGTTACAATTTGTTTACTTGAAAATTAATGTATCGTTAATGTTAAAACTTAACTGCCAAGATTAACTTACGAACTAATCATTGGAATCCTAAGTATTAACTTTTATATTTTAATTCATTTTTTTCTTATTATTACAGTCTAGGGATTTCGTGTAGGTTTTAATTCAGTCTCAAATAGACACATTGAATTTCCAAAAAATACATTTATTAATGTAATATATTTTATAACTCGGCTGACGATGGAACAAAAAAGATTTTGTTGACAAATTGGTTGATATTGTAAGGCGCAAACGTAAAAATGCTGGTATTTAAAAAAAAACACTAAACTTTAAGATTCTCACTTATAGCCCCAAAGCGTACATTTAATTACGTGTTATTTATGGGCTCGCCATTAATCCGCCAGGGTTGCCACGTTAAATAAAAAAAACGACTAGAACACCAAATCTATCCCCTTGATTACACGCTGTCATGTCGCGGGCTTTTTTCTAAGCCCTTAAGACTAATTAGTCACGTTGGTTTCGTCGCTGTCCGGACTTCGCGTCCCTATTCTTATAAATCACTGTCCATTTAGCTACGAGATCGTTTAATGCGAAGAAATAATTGCGAAATAACAACTAGCAGGCTAAGTTAGAGATTGCTGTTTTGTTTTTGGGAACACTTCGACTTTTTACTTTGGCTTTTACTTATTCCTATTGTTGTATTGTCCACACATAATGTTCTTTGAGTGTACTGAAGACATATGTAGGTGTCTCAAAAGAAAGATTTATCTATATTCAACTCGTGATTAGTGCATCTTGCTGCATCTCTGATTGAGAAGGTGTAACACTATTCTATAAAAGTAAATCTTACCGCATTATTACTCGACTTATACACTGTATAGGATGAATCTTTGAAGCTTGAACTGAAGATACATAGTGGCAATCGCGATAAATATTAAATCGCCAATTTCACAGTAGTTCTACCACTAATGTTCACTACGATGATGAATAGATACAAATTTTTGAGTAATTTTAAACATACCATAAATGTTACTTACTTTTAATATTTATAATTCATTCAATCAGTATATTCAATATTGTTACAGCACTCTCGAACGATATGTTTACAATACCAGACCCAGAATAACGCCGCCGACTCAAGTGTTGAACATTCATTTTCTTAAATGCGCGGCGTAATTGGCCCCCACCTCGAGATGTTGCCAGCCACAAAATTTATTGCTTAATTACCTCAAGAAAACGCGTCGCCGCTCGAACATCTCCGACAGATGTTTTTTATTCGTGCCGAAAAACAAAACGGTTTAAGAATGACATTAATTAATTCTTAATGAAATTCATCTTCACCCTCCCGTGTTTTAATTTAAACGGCCGATTTATTACTTGTACAATTTGTCGTAGCGGAAACGCCCCTTAAATAATTAAAACGACACTTCGTAGTCGTACTCCCATTTATTACTGTCAGATTACATGGATAGTTTTACACTTGTGAATCACAATTTAAATATATCATACCAATTAAATAACCCATTTCCTACATACCGTATGAATTCGTTTTCGAAGTTTTCAAAGTACTAATATTTGAAAACTTCAAAAGAACACGTTTAAAGCATTACTTAAATTATTTAATATTTTCTCTGATACGAATCATCGATAGCGGAATGAAAAAAAGGTTCATCGAATCTGAAATATCCGTCATCAGGCCTCTTAGAATCTACAAAAGCTTTGTGAGTCATTTGATCATTATAGTTTGTAGCAGCCTCATGATATTGATGACTGTTAATAGTGTTTCTGCTCGCACTTCGATTGTTGTTGGCATTCACTTGTTTATCTTGTTTATTTTCTTTCTTAGGTAATATCGGTGTTGGAGTTACTTTTTCATCGACTTTTTTGTCTCTAGTGTCTGTGCTAGCGATAGCCAGATCTCTGTAATTCCTCTCGTCTTTTCTTAAAGCAGCATACGGATATCTGTTTCTAAATCTGTAGTCGTACCTGCCAGTTCTCGCGTAAGAATCGTCATCGAATCGTCGATAAGGATCGTTAGAATATCGATATCTCAAATCGACACTCGGCGGCGTCCGCACTACTTCTGGCAGATGAGCGTAGTAGATGATTCTTTTAGGTTTACGCGGTACATAATTATCATAGGGCTCGTCATACCTGTCAACTCTTGGGCCGGGATAATATCTTTTACGATCATATAAGTCGTAGTAGGGGTCACGTCTGTATAAATCATCATTGTAATACCGATCTTCGTAATACATACGTCGCGAATCCTCCGGATAGTAGACCGCTTGTCTCGGATAAATTGGTTTCTGTTTCATCAAATCATCTTCGTCTGGTCGAACGAATTCAGTTCTTATATTATCAGTTCGAGTTGATCTTTGAACGGATTCTCTATCGTTTCTAGATTCAGATGTTTCTAAGGCTTTATTTTGAGTGACAAAATTAACTCTCGGCATGCGTGAATTTATAAGATCGCCTGTTGGTTGGGGAGGTGTTAGAATGTTGTTTCTAGTTGTATCTTCATTAGGAGGGAAGGGAAGCTTAACCCAGTTTTCGTTGGAAGCTCTCGCTCCTCGCCCAGTTGGTTTGTCAGTTACCTTTTCAGTTGTTTGATGCGAGGGCAAGGGATCTTTCACATCGTTGGTAATGGATATTTTAGTCGTTGGATCTTCATCAGAATATAATGCGCTGGGAAGCCATGGTGTATGTTCATTTATGTTATCGTGTCTCATTTCCGAATGGACATTATAAAACTTTTCTTCTTCTATGACTCCTCGCCGCCCTCTTATTGTATCTGATAATGCACCCTGAAAACAAAAAAAAACATTTTTTTCTCTATGTATACTTACATTTTTATATTCATCCAATTCTGTAGATCTGGGATCAAAACCATAGCATAGCAAAACGATAGCAAATGCAAAGGCACTTTTCAAAACGGTATGCAAAGTAAACAAATGTTTTATTACCTAAGGCCATAAAGGGTACCAATAGTTTTAGTAAAAATGTTTGAATAAAAATTGAGGTTCGATAAATTTTCGACTGGACGACTTCTATAGAAAGACGAAACCAACTATAATGCTACTGCTAAAGTTTAGATTTTTTAAGCACGACAGACTGGATCGCCAAAGATCTTTGTGGCGATTTGTGAGTCTGTGTCCTTAAGCCTACTTCATGATGATGAAACAATCATGTACTTACTTCTGTCTGTTCTTGAGATGGTGGTTGAATATCGAAAGAAGTCGCTATTTGCAGTATTGTTGCGATCCACAGGACAAACGTCGTGTATTTCTTCATATCGTCGAGCTCTTAATTCAACTGGAACATAAAAGGAATATTAGTTCACCTATTTGAAATACAGAACTATAGAAGTGGGTGTGCGGTGGACATGTGTACAATCAATCTATATCAATTTCTTATACCAAGTAATTTACATATTTGTTACCATTTTTCCAATTCAAAAGGAACGATAAGTGTGGAGAAAATGAGTTCCTAATGTCGACCATATTTCAGATCAAAAGAATCGGAACCGAGAAGATTTAGATAATTTAAAACCGTAAAAATACCAGCATGCGTATGTGCTGCGTCTACTATATTTCAAATTTAAATTTTAAAAGTCAGTCTGTGACAAAATGGCGGATACATAATGAAATAAAACGGAAGCCAGGAAGCGCCCAGCAAACCATGAATGTTATTTGTGATTATTAAATCTGATTTACGGCCGATGACCTTGCAACACTCGGTTTTGTCCAAAATAATTACGGAAGTTTTCCTCACAACAATAATGAAGTAATTTCAATATTGCTACGTATTTGAATATTAAACATTACGACACATACCACTTATAAATATTCGTTCACGCCCGTCACTCAGAGCGGGTAGGCAGAGATTTATATTACGCGCGATTCATGCACACTTCCTCTACATCCACACATTTACGCATACATGCTCGTCTGTTACCTTTCTTTAGTATGTCACTCTAATCTGATCGATATAAGTTCTCCTGGGACGACCCGGCAAACACTGGCACTCACTTATTCAACATAAATTTGTCTTGTTACTCTCTTTTCATTCGTCCTTTCAACATGCTCGAACCACCGAAGCATTCCTATCTCAATATTAGTGACAATATCCATTTTTATCTTCTTAAGGATCGCATCTCGACGACATTAATTTTACTAATATGCTTTTCCTGTTAAACCTATTTTTTAAAATAATATTGTACACTCTAAATATATCTGGTTCATTGACTCCTTGACTAGGTTTACCTGTATTAAAGAAGTCAATGAGTATCCTTACAAATTGTAAAAAATGTTGTCATCGTTAAAGTCATCGTAAAAGTGTGCATGTTTGTTTGTTTTTTAGATGATCACCATTGTAACTGCGTCTTTAATTGTGAGGGACTTGTGAAACAATTTTATAAAGTGCCGCTATTTTACGGGAATATTTATATATCTAAATAGACAGAGCCGGCATCCGTTACGCTCCGAATGTCCACCATCCTCAAAACCGTTATAAATCGATTGTAGTCAACCTAGCATATTGTCCCATTGAATTTTGTCGAAAACGAACATCGACCTAGTTTTATCAATAGCCAGAAGCTTCATTTATGAACTTCAGTACGACAGCCATCAACCGATGAGACGAGACAGGGCGTGTAAACAAAGACTTCGGCGTTACATTACGAAATACAAAGGTCTCTGACTAATTGCTACATATTTTGTAAATTTGATAATTAGCCTAACAAATTATGGTTATATATGACAGAATGCAGTTCAATATTTCTGTAAAGGTTTATAGGCAATTCTTTGTTAACCATAAAAAAGTAATGGTCTAGGTGCAAGTTCTTGTTTTATGTTAGATATTAGAGTTTATAAAATGTAATATAAATTTCTAAAAATGAAAAAAAGGTTTTTTGTCCAACCGAAGTTGGGAAATTATTTCCCTTCGCCCTTTGGGGAGTTGCCATTATAAAAATATTTATGTAAATATTAACGTACATATGGGTAGGGAAAATAGTTCCCAGTACCCGATTAAATGGTAATCATTCGTATGAAAAATTATTCTCGTCGCTGTCATGCGAATTTAAGATCATAATGATAGAAGAATATCTGGTTTAAACTCATTCATAATACATAGTAACAAATGTAATAAGTATATAAGTTCTTTTATATCTCCTTATCTTCTTCAATTGCTTTCTCCTTCTCCTTACTGGACGTCGACTATTTGTGATCTAGGAATAGCCGCAGAACAAGGGTTGCCTTCATTGTATCTTCCCTTGTATTATTATCTGGAGCAGTTTAAATTTATCATTGTATGACTATATTGAAGTATATTGTAGTAGTATAGTTTTGTTATTTATAATTTTTAAGACTTCAGCAATTTTCTTGACCATTCAAAACTTTCCATTGGAGACTATCCGACGATGTTCTCGAAATGCTGTCGCGGGCTTTTTTGTAGGATTATTTATGATAAACATTTCAATTGTATATTACACATTGTATATGTGTAACTTTAACGGTTTTTGCAGCACACACCAGAATAGCTCGCATATCGCGGAATTTTTTCCTCCTCACTTGACACTTATCGTTATATTTTGGACAATTCATACAATATCTTTATAAATTAGAGCCTATGTGTTATTCAGATGTATAAGCTATATTATTGTACTGTTTTATTAAAATCCATTCAGTAGTTTTTGCGTGAAAGAGTAACAAACATCCATACATACAAACATTCGCAATTATAATATTAGTAGGATAGCAGGATGTACTCACCGTTGCATAATCCCGAAATATTCGACCAGCTAGCACGAGGGTTCACAGCGCAATGCCAGGCCTCTGTCGACCCCAGCGACGCCGGTCACGGGTCGTGAACGTTTTGTCTGACCGGATGTTGTCGTAACGCGTTTCCACTGCACTCAGTCAAAGTTCATTGGTCAGTGTAGCTACGTTTTAACATTGTCATGAATTTATTTGCTCATTATTGGTCTCAGCTGTGACCTACTTAATTGAGATTCAATTTCTTGTCCTTTCCCAGACAGATTATACCATTTTTTAATGGAAAATTTCGTATTAGGAAATTTCGTAAGCAAATGTTGCTAATTCTATCATTCTGATTGATAGAATTAGAAGTAGCGTAATGCTTTTATTAACTAGCGACCCACCCAGGCTTCACACGTGTAGTTTCTCCATACAAAATTTCGTCCACTACTTTAGATCTTTAGGGGAAAAATTAATAAGGGGAAAAAGGAACAGAAATCTTTGTGCAAAATTGCAAGTCTCTAAGCTCTATATATCTTTAATGTACGCCATATATGATTATTTTATTTTATTTAATCTAGTCTATTCGTAACATATGCTATAGGAAAAAATGGCTTTCCGTAAAACAACTATAACTATGTTAAATCTCACAATACCATTCGCCCAATACAGATAAAGATGAAGGCTTTCATAAGTGTATGTTTAATATTAGGGTACTACGGCTTGTATACCTGACCTGAACTGAAGACTGATTTTTGCAATCGGCGTGCAACAACAACATCTGTTGCCTTAATGGGCAACAGGTTGCCGGCTCGGCCGTTGAAATACTGCGACCTCATTGAAAACAGTAAAGTGAAACTATTCTGGTTCTATTCTTCAAATCTTCGGAAGAAAATTGATAGGGAAGGGGATGAATAAGAAAAGGAAATATCCATTTTCCTGTTTACCCATTAAAACTAGGCACCGCATCTGCAACTCATTAGCTTGTTGCAGACGCCTATGTTAAGCGGTCACATGACATCGAGTGACCCTGTTGCTCGTTTATCACCTTTTAAATAATAATATATAATACTGTGTAATAATTGGAAGGAAGAGGTATGAAGATGAATGTAGACAAAATGAAAGTAATAGTGTTTGAAGAACAAAGGTCAGTAGTTTTTTTTTATTCCTACGTCCTCCATCATGATCGGAGCTTATACTTCTGTCCTTTCATACCAGTTCTAGCATTTATGCCTCTCGTACTTACCCACCCTTCCACCTAACTAATCTTTCTAAGACAGGGTTAATGCTTTTCTTTATTTAAATACGGGATGCGAACAGGGCAGCATTTTCTTTCCTTCAATGTTACGTGCACATTTTGTTTTTCATATGTACAAGCTTTTACTATACAATTAGAATCTTAATCTATTTCCTTATTTACTACTTACATTTTATCTGTATGCTTACACTCATGTACTAGATTACATGTTGCTCATACTCATCATTTTTTTTATCCAGAATTCTAAAATTATATTCCGGTCTCTACTTTAAATAATCGTTGGTAAGTTTGCTACAATTAACTAAATGTCTAATATTTGTTCTAAATTAAATCTATCGCTAGCGAACAAAGGGCATTCCAGGATCAAATTTTCAACCGTTTCATTAGCCTCAGGGTCACAGAGGCAAGATGCACTTGAAACGACTCAGGTATGAGGAGAATGTCCCTTGAGTATCTGTGTTATTTGTCCATCAATTTTTATTTTTCTTACGATATTACGTGCCGTCACCGCATCAGGAAAAAAATACTTTGTTCCGGAAGCCGTCTCCTCTGATCTATACCTTCTGTCCCATTCATCGATCGTCACCTTCAGAATACTACGTTTGATGAATTAGACAGGGCACCGATCGTAATCCGGCTTCTTTAATTTTAGAGCTCCCTCTTTTGCAAGCTCATCGGCCCTCTCATTCCCTGCCAGTCCAACGTGTGCCTAAATCCAAAACAATATACAACCTTGTTTTGGAGTATGCAACACTTACTCTACACAAGTTGACACAACACTAAGTTAGTGTTTGGTTCGCGGGGCTTTCGCCCTACTCAAGGCCAGAGCATTCCCCTATCTACCAGCCGGGGTCCCACCACGTCGGAGTTCACCTCTCCGCCTACTGGGACAACCCAGCAGGTCTGCGGAACCTAATCAAAACCTAACCTAACCTAATGATATGGGAAGGTGTTGGATTCGGGCAATATCCGGAATAAATTTCGTGAGTTTTTCTAAATCAAATGACAATGGAAACGTGCACATAACGGTGTTGCTTCAAAAATCATTCAGCTTACAATATGAAGGCACATCCGTGTCGGCCGCAGATACTCGTGCTCAATGGATATGTAGCCAGTCAGCTATGTGTCATATTATAATGTTAATTACTTGTGTTCCATGTTTTATTCAATTAATTAGCTTACACGGAAATAGTAGACTTTGATTCATCATTCCTTAATTCAGCTGAGGTAGGCAGATGTAGAGATAGTCGTTTGTTGTAACTGATCATACTAGAAAAAAAAAGCATACTAGAAATGCAAGGCTTATCATCGTTCATTGGGAACCGACCAGAACTGTGTGACTTGAATTTTATTGCAAATAATCATTCAGGCCAAAACTACAAGAAACCGAATTCAATTCGCGAAAATCTTAAGGTTTTTTTCTTTTTGTGACTGACTTGTCACTGTTTGTCTAGAAGAGGCATCTACAGCTACACCGGGCTCGAGGCGGCAGGGCGCAGAAGGCGCCTAGCTTGTCTCTTTAAAGCCTCTTCTCGGGCTTTTTTCGGGTTACTATATTATTATTACCGGATTGGGAGGCCGTCGAGCTCTTAGGTCGTTTCGGCGGACGATCCATAGAGTGACTGCGCTCAAGGGGACCTCGGCTTGGGCTGTCACTCAATACGCGTTTAGCATTCCGATTCGAGGGTGTCCAAGAGGGCCGAGCCTCGCTCGATCGGTAGCTATTATCTTGAATCTCAGAAAATCTCGGATTAGCGAAAATGTTGAATAGCTCTGAAATCAGTTATGAGATCGGTATAAACTTTACGCTCAACGACAAATACGGACAAACGTACCGAGCTGCAGTAGAATTGATTAATGCGAGAACTTATCCTTCACGTAGGCAAGTGCACAATGCAAAATCTTTTGATCTACATATATTGCAAAGCATTTAACGCTTTACAACTAAAATTCTATAATACAGAATATATACTTATGTGGCTTCACGGTCGCATTAACTGGTATCACACTGTAGGGCAATAATGACATTTCCATTTGCGACCCACATATATAGATAGAATACAACAGCTACAATTAAGAATTGTAAAATTACTAGTAAATAATGTTGATAAAGAAAAATATAAGCATAGTTACATTTTGTTATTTAAGAACTACGGCATTCTGCCGGTGCATGAGAAAATTAAATACTTGTTGGCAATCGAACAATATAAGACAGATTTTTTAAAAATTAAATCAATGAATTTAGGACAAATACCTCGTAAACAGTTTGAGGAACCTAGTGCGCAAAATTACTATGGGAAGAGGATGCGTAAGTATTTAGTACCACGAATTTATGAGATAAAATAGGAAGCGTGTTCTACAAAGGAATTTTTTAAAAATAAATTACTACTACTGAATGCTTTGGACGACCCATATTAATCTTTAAGCACATACTGTTAATTTATTTTATTTTTATCGTATATTTTAAGTAAAATTAGAATTTAAGTATTAATTAATAAAAATATCAAAATACAATTGTGATTAGTTTTAATGAGTGATACTTCGCCAACAAACTGGATCAACAGTTTGGAGAATTTATTATACAGGAAACAATTGTTTACTTTTAGTATTAAATAAAAATTAAAAAAAAGTTCAATGATAAGGTTGTTAACTCTATTAATTCCTGTATCGGTTATCTAGTATTGTAATGAGAATAGCTTTATAAAAATTGTGTTGTACTTTAACCGTGGGTTTACACTGCCGAAAACATCCACATAAAGCACATTGACATTTCAATTTTTTTTTCAGAGCGAAAGAGATAGATAACATGTTTACGGCAGTGAGAACACGGATATTTTGATTAGATGAGACGGTAAATTAGTTTAGACCCATCTATGTTCAACATTACCGAGGGTTTACACTGCCGAAAACATTGACATAAAACATTTTATCATCTCAGTTTTTTTCAGAGAAAAATATTGAAAGCTTGTATCGCGGCACGATTTTTCGCTAGTGGTAACCCATGGTTAGAAAACTTTCAGATGAAAAACCTTGTATATTAAAGCATACTAAAAAAATACTGGAAAATATAAGGGAATAAAACAAAACAAAGGAATTAGTGTATAAACCTTTAATACTATTATTGTTCAGCTTGCAAATTACATTTGATAATAATTATTAATCAAATGAAATACGCGAAAATATAGACATTACAAGAGACCATAAATTAACAACTACCATAGAGTTAACTAAAACTTTTCGCATAAAGCTCAAACGTACTCGAATTAAGGCATCCTTGTTAGCACTTATAGATAAAAGCTAGTAATTAAAATGTCTACCGTTTCACATTTAATTGTTTACGATTCAAAATCAAAATGATCGCAACTCGAAACATCCCAATCACACGTAAAATGAATTAAAAACTATTTTAAAAACACCAGAGGGCAACAATTACCAAATTAAATTAAAAAAAAAATTCTTCCTCATGAATGAAAAGAAAAACCAAGTCACTGGTACACACAACTATCAGCTTCAAGCCTTTTTAACCTAATCATAGTAGATAGAAATAGAAATTACTATCCGTTATTCACCAAGCTTATTGAGTTCCGTGTTTCTTATTATTAATTTACGAAAAAATTCGTAAAACAGAAAGATGAATCAAATTTATAGTAAACATTGCCCATAGTTACATCGTAAACAATTAAAACACGCTAGCCGGTGTAATGGATAAAATTGAACAAATACTTTGAATATTTATATGAGAACCTGTAAAACTGTATAAAAATTAAATTGTGACATGCCGATATTACAATTATTACCCAGTCTTATTGATTCTTGATTTTGTTTCTTAAGTTTATATCTTACTAACTGTGCATCCCTCAAGCTAATCGTTATTTTTCTTTCTCTTGCTTGACTCCTAAGTGTTCTATAGCTTGATGTTTAATAGCTTGTTACGTTCCTTAAAAATTGTACTGTCAAATGCAAAAAGGTATTTGAAATCAGATTTGCAGTTCCTAAGATTAGCGCGTTCAAACAAAATATTCAGCTTTATTACATTAATAAGTATAGAACTTTTTATAGCTTCATTTTTTGCCTCTGATTAAATCTAAATGTAATCGTTTACTAAAATCAATTTTGCTGTTACCTTTGTGTTTAAGACTACTACGGTATGATAGCCTTGTTGGCGCTCATTTTGTTTCGAGTTCACATACAAATATAAGCAAATTGTTACCTGAACGTGTGTTTTCAGGAAAATGGGTAAATATAAAATTTGAATGCATTAGACATTAGTTGTATATAGAAAACTAATATTATATTTAGTGTTGTTAGCATTTGTAACAATTTAATCCATAAATGCGACAATATTAAGTTAACAAGAAGCGTGTTACTCCTGTCCTGCGGCCATGGCGGCGGGCGCGGTCGGCTCCTTGTCCGCCTTCTTCTTGGACCCTGACACGATGTCGTCGATCCGCAGAATAAGGATCGCTGTCTCTATCGCGGTCTTGTAGATCTAGAATGTACAAAACAAAAAGTTATTAGTACTAATTCGAGACCTAAGTCCGACAACGACACAGTATGTATGGAGTAGTAGTATGGACTCATGGTAAGTAGTGAATTCTAATTAAATTCGCTTTATATTACAATTAATAAGCTTCGCTATCGCTCGCGTAATTCGGTGCGGGTACCGACAAGTTTCGGACCTGTCAGAGGTCCTTCTTCAGGATTAATAATGTCTCACGAAAATTTTAATAAAACAATTATTTCTAGTGATTTTAAGATCGTATATACCTGCATCTTGACTGCGAGCGGCTCCCAGATGCCCTTGACGGCCATGTCGACGATCTCCCCGGTCTCCCCGTCGATGCCGGCAGTGCTGGCGCCGGCCGCGTGCCGCGCGCGCAGCGCTGTCAGCGTGCGGATCGTGTTCGCGCCGCAGTTCTGAGCGAGCGTACGCGGAATTATCTCTGTAATGATGGAAAATCGACAACTAAAGTGCTACAACCAATAAATGCATACGCGCAATTGTTAAATCAATTATTTCCTATGTGGATTAGGATAATGGTTTTTGCGGGTATGTACGTATGTCCGTTCCATTGTGATCTGTAGCCTAAATAAACGACTTGACTGATTTTGAAAAGTGAGCTGGCATTTTATTTGTATTCTTCCCCGGAGAGATTTTTGAAGATTTTATTGTTTTTTTAATAAAGTATTGCTTGTGGCAATAATGAAAGAAATATCTAAAATAATGTACACACGATAAAAAGAACAGAACACTTGAAAATGAATTCAAATAAAACGTTACTTGTATCATTTATCTCAACCTTTTGTTTTAAGATATAATTTGTTTTGGCATTTGACACATGCATATATTTTTAATACGTGAAGCAAAAACTCGAGAACATTTTTAAGAATTTTGCGAGTAACAAGATTTGTGTGTGTTTTGGCACAGGTAGTGTTTAACTAAATTATAACATTTGCTATACTAAATAATATGAAACATTCATTTATGCGACCAATTTATTTGTGAAGTGGCGAAAATTGGAACTACAGTCGCCATATTGACTTGTCAGTTATTACATTTTAAATTACCAAATATAAAGCCTTAGTAAAGACGAGTTTACTTGTAAAAGGTCATATTCATGATATATGTTTTTTCACAGATAGCTAAATACCAAGACTCTATGTTGCAAAAGTGAGTAGCAGTGTTGGTAGAGAATGTACCCGTAACCGACGAGCGTGTACGCGCAGATGTATGGATGTAGCTGAAGCGAGACATGTGCGCCAAGATCGCACCAAATTGAAAAACGTAATTTATGCCTACCCCTCTAGGTTATGGGTGAGGGCATATTTATTTTAGTTATTGAAATACCGCTACTAGTAGAATTGATTAATTTAAATGTACAACTGAACTTTCTCAATTTTGTGCATGGACATAAATAGATCATTTATTGGCACTTAAGCGACAGTGGCGACGAAGTTGAACGGACTATACGTCCTTCTTTACTTGACAGCGCCATCTAGTATTGTGATGTTAAATTTATAACATCAAAAACTTTATGAATTACTGCCCCACGCGATAAGTATTTTACATAAATGAAATTTAAATATACATTACCCAATGCTTGTGCTATAGCGCGGTAGGGCGTGTTGTGGGACGAGTTGGCAGTGAGCGCGGCCGACACCGCCATCTCCACCGCGCCGCCGCCGGCAACAAGGCGCGGGTTCAACACCTAAAACATATTATAATACTAACTGGTCCAGTGTAAAGCCCTACTGGTTCTACAATAGAATTTTAATCCTAGAATAGAATTGTTGGTACAATTGGCAGTATAAAATTATATTTTTCGCTTTATTAATGCCACAGCCACAACTGCGAAATAATGTCATGAAGTTTGAATCCGCTATTCAACTAATGTTGAACTTTACTTGCTCAAGCTAAATATTAGTTTTAATGGTCAAAAGGAATGTTAGAAAGGGGTTAAGAAATTGGTAACATTTTAAAACCAAAAAAAAAATGAAAAACAAACAATAATTAAGACTAAAAATCAAAAACGAAACTTGGATTGGTATCCAATTTGGATATATAAAATAAGATTGGTATTTTTTTGCAAATAAAAATATAATGATGTAAAAAGATTAAGAGTTGTTTGTCAGAAGAAGAACTGGTTCAATCGTTGGTTACAGATCTCACTAAAACCCTTGATCAAACTGATCGAGTAATGGTTCAATCCTGTTACTACTGAAAAATCACTTTGAAATAGCATTGAACGAAACCTCGCCTCCCCCTACGCAAGTATGGAACTTCGGAGCGAAGCTCTGCATCCTCGGCGACAAAGCCTTTCACCCCCGCATCTGCCTCCGTTACAACCCCATTTTTATCATATGGCAATAACTTATCCCTTACATGATATTCTTTAACTGGTAACATTATAATGTAAATAGTTATTATAATATAATAGTTTTATTAAGAATATATACCAAATTCTTAGCAACGTGTAATGCATCTTGAAGATTCCTCTCGATTTCATTTAATACATCCTTCGACGCGCCACGTAGAAGGATCGTGCAGGCCTGAAAACAAAAAATCAAATTAAATATGATATGGATTACTTACCCTCGAATTATAGATTACCCATCTTATTCCCTTTAAATTTGTAACCAAATTGACTTGACTAATCGAAAATAATGTACAGTTCCTCTATACTGAACAAAAATGAATGTGATATGATATAGAAATAGCTTCCGCTATGTTCACTTAGATCTTTCGAACTACTCAACAGATTTTAATGCGGTTTCACCAATAGACCGAGTGATTCAAGAGGAAGGTTAATGTGTATCATACATCTCTTATATGGTAGTGAAAATCAGAGAATTTCGAAGATTTCTAATGTGATGTAAAAAATATATTATTGTGCGCTTACATTGCAAACGCTGGCTAAACCTTATGAGATAGATCAAAATAATGTATTAAGGAATTGTATATATAAAGATCTACAAAAAAGTCCGAGATGGTATCTATCTTTTAAGGATAACTTAATATACCCATTCTATCATCAAAAAAATGGTCACGTACAATGCGGGAAATGGAAAGCTGTTTAGACGGAGACGGTATTAATACCTATAAAGGAAAATATGTTATATGTTACTGTAAGCATTTCATGCACATTATGACAATCACCATATAACTTAAAATA